>JAIGNY010000109.1:0-137859 GCA_020152595.1 Chiridota heheva | reverse complement strand
AGATTACCTTGTAGATATAGGCCTTATGTTCTTTAATCTAGCGTGTGGGCCGGTGCACTGAGCGAAAAGGCTAATAAATTGTAAGAAAAAGCAAGATTGTTGATGAAAATGGCTCAAGTCTGCTCGAAGGCATGATCATTGCGTAAGCAAATTGACCAAATGTACCATTAACGCGAATACACACATACTGTATGATAGGATGAGCAAGTGGAGCGTACATACTTGTATTCTCCCACTATTTCAAAGCAGGTCTTTTATACTTAAGTGTTCGACTTTTCTCCAAGCTTGCTGACCAAAAAACACCTAAGCACAATTCAAACTCATTACAAGCGGATTTCTAACCATTACTCTACCACGCGGTGATATTATCGCCGTTTTGGGTGCCCCATCTTTGACCCCGTCTCCCAAGCGCGTTTTCAAAAACGTGCTGGTAGAGTAATTACAGCAGAATTACTAAACACATATGCATATGCATTGGCGTAGGCAGGTTTTTGTTTGGGAGGGGGGGGGCTACTCATTGGTATGAATTTTGACCCGTGACAGTATCTAAGCGGAGCGCCACCATGGGTTGGCGCGTAGCGTTTAGAGAAATTTCTCCAATAAATGCTGCCTATAGATTGCCGGAAATGGCACTTCCCAGGCCAAAAACTTGCAAATTTGAGGCTGTTTTTCTTTGATTGTTCACAATTTTGCCAGAATTCTGCTGTACATTTTGCCCGAATTCTTGGTTGCCAAAAAAATTGGGGGAACTGTGCCACCTGCCCCCGCCACATACTTGCCGAAGTACAATTTATTCAAACTCTATTGCGTAGCGATATAGGGGCAGTTTGGGTTGATGCCTCCCGAGTTTTTATGGGGGAAGGGGGGAGGTACATGTCAAAAGAAGATATTTGTAAAGTAAACAGAAGATCATTGATCACACTTTCACACCTGGCCAATATTTTTGACTCCAGAATATTGAAAAATGAGGGGTTGAGTGAGATGGCATTGTACTTACTTGTTACTTGGAGTCGAAAGGTTGGAAGTAAGATTTGACAATCAAACTTACCAAATCATAATTCTAAATTCAACCGCCGTGCTGATGTTATGGCAAATCTGTCGATGACTGATTCCACGTCTGGGCAATAGGCCCTATGAATTTGTAATAGAATAAGTGCCTCCAGTCTGGCTTCCGTCATTGTTGACCGAATAGCTGTAAGGGTTCTTTTTATTTTGAAAAGATTCTCTCGGCCTGTGCAGAAGTCACTGGCAAAATTGCCAGCAACTGGAGCAACAATGATATGTTAGGAAACATTTCAGAGCAATGATCCAGGTCACAGACGGATGAAGATGGTCGGGACTTGACAGGAACATTTTCCCATTTCTTCCTCCATAACATGTATTCGCCCTTATCAATCATGAAAGGATCTCTGATCAAACTTGCATACACCTCAATAGCAGGAGTTAAATCATTCCACTGCCTCTCACCGTCAGCTTGTTTGGCGAATTCCATACAATTTGGTACAAGGTAGTTAAGTTTCATAATCTGTTGTTGATGTGGTCCAAATCTGTGCTTGAGGTCTCCAATAATGGAGTCTATGGCTGGATAAAAAAGGTGTTGTTGATGTGGTCCAAATCTGTGCTTGAGGTCTCCAATAATGGAGTCTATGGCTGGATAAAAAAAGTTGACTCTGTAATAGCCTTTGGTGGTGTTGTCCGATGTTTGAGCATTTGGTCGGTATGAGCTTCTAGCTGCAATGCGTGGTTTTCGCAGTTCCACCTTTATCACATCTTGTGCGACTGATTCTGCCTTTTGATACAGGTCATGGAACTCCCCTTCACTTCGCAATTCTTTGAGAACAGACTGGAGACGGTTTACTAAGGCTAACGCTTGAGACAAATCTCCCCCCACTGTTTGTAAGACTCAGAAAACTGGTAGCATCAATCCTGACAGTTTCTCCAAAATGACTGAAGCAACTGCAAATTCTGAGTTGCACACCAACTTTTCAAGGCTTTCTGCTTTGTTTCTGTCGCACGGTGATGCCCAGCATTTGATTTCCAAAAAGGCATCTAGTGTATATTTCAAAAGTTGCATAAGTGTTACAACTGCTGTGTGTCGTTCCACATAACGTGTTTCGCACAACGTAATCAGGTGCTTCTTGGTCATGGAAATACCAGAGTCACTTTCTATGAGGCTCTTCAACAGATCCGGTTTTTTTGCACTTGCTCGAAAAGTTGATGAAATTTCTCGCACAACATTGCGGAAGCACTCAAATTTAGGCAGTGCATGGCGCAATGAAAATTAAAGGCCAATGGAGCTGCCTTTTGTATTGTTGCTGAAGCACCAACCCGTTCACTGGCCCTAACTCCTTCCCCATCATAGCCTTGTCCCACACAAAGAGACAGATTCAAACCGAGCTCACAAATCTTTCTTAGCAACGTTTCTCCAATAGCTTTGCCACTCAACTTGGTTTCATTATGCTCAATTTCACCAGGATTATTAGATTTGATGTCAGAAATCAATTCCAATACCATTACCGTGTCCCCATGCAATCTCCAAACTCCAGAATCGCTAGGTGGAACATATCTTATAACAATTGCCAGTTGTTCCCTTTTTTGGCGATCCAATGTTTCATCAGCTATGATAGACCAGAACTGTGCTTTTTGGATGTTAGCAACAACACTTTCCCCAATCATGTCACCAGCAACGCAAATAGGTTCATTTTGAATCAAGGATGATAGGCAGGTTGCATTAGCATGGGAAGTTTTTATATGGTCCTTCAAAAGTAAATCCCCACTACGAAGTCGAAAACGAAGTAACCCTAAAATTTCCGTCATTTTCTGTTCCCGCCATTCTATTTTTCTGGACTGTGAACATATATAAAAAATGTGTGTTTGCTTCACCCACACCGACGATGACAAATAGCTTTATAAAACTCGTGGAACTAAGCCTATATTAAAGACGATAGAAGAACAACAAATGGTCACTTATGTATACATATCATTAATATATTTACTGGATAGGCATACATTACCTTCACCCGTGTTTTCCCTTTTAAAAAACCATATGCGAAAAGTGACATTTTCAAAATTCAAGTTCAACCGAACTTAATTACCGCCTTCAGAGTTTAGACAAATTGATTTCTATTTGTGGAAAGTTTTGGGCAAAATAATGGGGCACTTGTAGTACTTTGTTATCGCAAAGCAGTAGCAGAATGGCGCCATCTTCAATCATCATCGCGTAAGAACAGGCTTGGCAAGTTCACGGCTCTTGACAAATTAAAATTTGCGTCAAAATTTCATTTACAAATTTGAATTATTTTTTGTTTTGTTTTTCAGGGATACAACGAATTTACATTACAGGGAATGCAGGGAGATTCGCATTTCATGTATGCGCATCTGTACGATACATAGGCATATAGGTGTAATTTAATTTGTGTAAATATGGGATGGGGGGCATGGCCCCCGTGCCCCCCCCCCCCTCTGGCTACGCCAGTGTGCATATGCCACTGTTTGCCAACTACTTTGCAAAATACTTTGCGACGAACGTTTGGTGAGCCTTTTGGCGAGCATGATGCGCGCCAAAACGACCAAATATGTTCGTCGCAAATTGCGAACATATCTTTTGCAAAGACATTGGTTGTAAATGCAATTCTTTTGCGAGCTTAAAAATTGGTAACATATCTCTAGACTTGCTAAGATATTGATTCGAACATTTAGTTTTCGAACATATTTGTTTCCGAGCATACGTTTTTCCGACTATACTTGTTTTCCGAACATATATTTCGCGACAGTACTTGTTTGCAAATATATGTTTTGCAAACATATTTGGTGATCCTTTTGGCTTTCCACAGTATGCAGAAACAAAATGGGTTGGAATAGTATTTTCTTTACCAATTTTTGACATGGTCGCAAGCGATTATATTTCGATCATAACATACATGTATTCAAGTACGCAAGTATGAATTATCGGGTACATTATCTTGGTGTTTATTATGATACTGAAATATTAAGTCTTCTCAATTTTTAGGGTGTCTACTTTTCAGCACTTGTTCTCCGCTTTGACTTTTGCTTCAGCACGCGTTTCTATTTTTCAACGGGCATTTTTCTATACCTAAAATCAGCAAACTTTGTGGAGTGAAGCTGATCATTAAAGGTACAGTAAGATACTGTATGTATACAGCAAGCTAGTGATACAAGTATAACATAAACTATACACTGTGCATAGGAGTAATCATAGGTGACATTGTTATACTTCACATGAAAAGCAGAGGAATTTTGAGGTGTATGTTTGGAGGGAGGGGGTGGGGGTGAATTTATAGCTTAGGAGGATTATGGCAATCTACCCCAAGGGTGCGAGACCTGTGCTATATGGTGCATCAGTCAAGAAGATGTGTTGCTGCTTGTTGCAGGTGTGGCATCGAGACATGAGTGTATTTAGAACCCGCTGCCTTACACACCTGATCCGGCTCTGGAGTAATTCTAGCAACAAAACCTGGCCATTCCCAATAAGCTCTATTGTTTGTTTCAGACCACTAGCTTAATTTAAAATAGAGCAGGGTGCTAGATTTGTTTAGGGGCACATATTTCGTGCGCGAAGTGCCGCGCCTTTTTGGTGTTTTGTGTCCAGGGGCTCCCTAAGGCTTAAGCCTCTGTTAAAGCTTTGGGATTTTAGCATTCATACTGTACCTCAGAACTATTCTGAATAACAAGGACCATTCATAAGCCAAACAGGACAATTTCTTACAGTGCTATCATTCTATGTTTTGTGGGGAGGGGAGAAGGGCTACAATGGGGGCGGGTGGGCTGCGCCTCTGCATATGAAAAGTAAACTTAGGAGTACTGATTACATAAAATCACTGATTTTGCTGTGTTAGGTTGTGTTTGCGGGGGAAAGCAAAATTGATGGTGAGATTTTGACGTATCTGTACTGTAAAAAGGGTTTTTCACAAATCAAGGTCTGCTTACAGCATATAAGAGGAAGCCAAAACTTTTTCAGGCTCAAATGAATATGTCACATTTCTGATTTTATTTTCCCAAAATCTTGGATCGCTATGTCCAGCAGTTAAAGAAATATCATTATGGAAAAGAAATCCTTTCACTTTTCTAAGTGAAACTTTACCTTCTCATAGACTTAATACAAGTAAATGAGTACATTTGATGCATATGGCATGATGTACAGTACTGTAATTAATGTTAAAGCAAAGCTCGCGACCTCTTTGAACCTCTTCGATGAGCTCACCTGGAGCCTCGCCAAAATGTTTAAAACAAGATTGCGGCAAGCTCACAATTGGAACTTTTACGAGCTCGTCAAAATTCCTTGACGAGCTCATTTTTAGCCAAAACAGCGAACTCGTCGAAACGGCGAGCTCGTTGAAACGGCGAGCTCGTCGAAACGGCGAACTCGTCAAAACGGTGAGCTTGTCAGCACGGCAAGCAGTTCAAAACGGCAAGCTCGTCAAAATGGCAAGCTTGTCACAAGATCCAGAAAAGAAAACGAGATCATCGCGAGCTCGTTTCCCCGACGAGCTCGCCATGAGCTCGTCATATATTGACGAGCTCGTCACAAGATTGAGAAAACGACCTGGTTAGATTTTTTTCAGTTGCCACAACCTTGTCTTTCTGACGAGCTCGTTTCCATTTCTCTAACGAGCTCTCTGATGAGATTAGAGACGAGCTTGTTTCGTCCAAATGCACAAGAATTTAATGAGCCACGCTGACAAGCTAGTTTCTTGTGCTAAAGCAGTTAACAGTTACCTTTGCTTGTACTTTTTGGGTCAATCAAATTTATCTGGCAACAAGCTGCACCTAATAAAGATAAAGAAAGCTGGTTTAATGTTTTAAGATACATACTTTTATCTAATCTAAAACAATGTTCTGTTTAGTACAAGGTGATGGAATGAATGATGTGTCAGGGGTAAAAGTGAATACCAAATATCACAATTTTCAGAACATAACAAGCACATTTCAAATAAATTTCAAATATTTCAAATATTCTAAGGATTATATATAAAGCAACATAGAAATTAAAACAATCAGTTCATAAATCAAGTATACTGCTCCTCGCGCAGCGCCTGTCATTTACAAATCAAAATTTAAGTAAGATTAGTGAGTAAATCCTCACTAATTACTTTGGAGAATTGCAACTTTACATTCTAGCTACTTTATAATTATTCTATCTACTTGAAACTGAATATACAGTACAGTACATGAAAACCAGACTAACCATGTAGTCCACTATAATTGTTACACTGTGGCAGTATACAACAATGCTTCCACTTCCTGGATAATGTCTCTAAGTTAATTCTCAGAAAACTTTACCATAATTTGCCAGGAACGTTTTCCAAAATGGTTTGGTAGCATAAAATTTATACGGGTAAATAGCTGTTAACTTCATTTTCAATATGTTTATTTTTTTTCTGCGAAGAAACAAGCTTGCAATAAGATAACACTTTTGCTTGTGCAAGCTTGCTGTAACCATACCCTAAATATTAAGACCTGAAATTTCAAGAATTTAAAAAAATTACTTTTTATTCAAATTTACATGATGAATACCTCTCAAGCTGGCTATAACTTTTCAGTCCAATGCATCCAAATTCACACTGATAAATATACCCTTTTAAAAGTCTGAATGAATCCTCAGTGTTACATTACACGCATGACTTGGCCCTGCAGTAACCAAATCCACAATACCTGGCTCTTCACAATGATTTCCATTGTGTGCATGTAGATGATTGGGAGTGTAATTGCTAATGCGTAAAATCACTGAAGTATCTGTGGTGGGTTTCTTAACTACTTCTAGCAGAGTCTAAAAGTCATACCTGCCGAAATGGAGGTTCTAACGGGTGAAAAGACTGAAAAATTGGGCCTAATGGATGGGAATTTATTTGGCTATTTTCTTGTTTTTTCAACTGATTTTAAAGCAAACTATACAGTACAGTCCCTGTAAACATGTACAGTAAAGCTTTCAAAAGCTAATAATAATACATACATTTATATAGCGCTAATTTTGTAAAAACATTTAGAAACGCTTTACATACAAGAAAATTAGATACGAAAAAGAAAATAAGAATACAGAAATAACAACATAAATAGAAATACAATGGATCAAGCTGCACATTAGATTAATTTCTTTTTAAACAAAAAAGGTTTTAGGCTTAGTTTTGAAAGAGGTCAGAGATACATTATCAATACATTTGAGGTTAGTTGGGAGTGAATTCCACAACCAAGGACCTTTATAAGCAACGGCCCTTTCGCCAAGAGTTGTATGCTTAATACGGGGAACAAATAGGGACTTGAAACGAAAGCTATAGCGGGCTGGTTTTTCAACTACCATTTCACATAAGTAATTTGGAGCAACTTTAATGCACTTAAAAACTTGTAAAATAATTTTATAATCAATTCTTTGTTTGACTGGTAACCAGTGAAGGAACTTCAAAACAGCATGAATGTGAGAAAATTTTGTAGTCTGAAAATCAACAGAGCAGCAGCATTAAGTATTCTTTGAATTCTGTAAAGTTGATAATCAGGTAGCCCAACAAGAAGGGAATTACAATAATCAATGTGACTTACAACAAAAGCATTTAATAAGGATTTTTATGGAATCTACATTTAAATATTTGGAAATCTAACGAATGTTATAGCACTGGCGTAGCCAGAGAACCACGGGCCATGCCCCCTCCATCCCATATTAAAAGCAAAATTCTGGCAAAATTGTGAACAATCAAAGAAATACAGCCTCAAATTTGCAAGTTTTTGGCCTAGGAAGTGCCATTTCCGGCAATCTATAGGCAGCATTTATTGGAAAAATTTCTCTGAACGCTACGCGCCAACCCATGGTGGCGCTCCGCCTAGATACTGTCACGGATTAAAAATCATACCAATGAGTATCCCCCTCCCAAAACAAAAAACCTGCCTAAGCCAATGTGTTATAGAGACCTGGATAAGCTTTGAAACAAACTTTCCCAGTATGAATATTCATAGACATGTGATTGTCTAAATAAACACCAAAAAATGTTACACTAATAGATGGTTTTATTTCAGCATCACCAACTTTGATGGATTGGACTCCAGCTTTAACTAATTGCTGACGAGTGCCAATTAGAAGAAATTCAGTCTTGGAGTCATTCATTATGAGATTATTCTTGACCATCCAAGACCTTATTTCAGCAATAAGAGATTGCATTGCCCCGACTGCCTCTTTCTCTGATATAGAGCCGGCAGTGAATGAGCAGTAAAGCTGAGTATCATCAGCATAGCTATGGGCTTGTGGGATATGCTTTGACACAATACTGTAGAGTTGAGAAACATAACACAAGAATAACATGGGACCCAAGCAGCTGCATTGAGGTACGCCACAGTCCAACGATTTTTTTTTGGATCTAGCACCTTTAACAAAAACATGTTGCTTTCTAGACAATAGATAGAATATGAGCCATTGTTGGATGTCACCAGCATTTCCAAACTAAGAGTGAAGTGTGTTGAGTAGAGTGCTGTGGTTTACGGTATCAAATTCCGCACTCAGATCTAAAAATAATAAGAGGGTGCATCGTTGTTTGTCCATATTTAACATAATATCGCTGTGAATTTGTGTTAAGGCTGTCTCTGTGGAGTAGTTTTTTCTGTAAGCAGACTGACACTCTGGACGGGGAGAATGTTGTGAGCAGTGAGAAACAATCTTGTCAACTACCGCCCGCTCGATTAATTTTAATATGAAGGTCAAATTGCTCACAGGTCTGTTGTTGGAAAATGAACACTCCAATCCTGCTTTCTTTAGCAGAGGCACAATAGTTGCATTCGTTTAACTATTAGGTACTGCACCATCTCTGAGAGATAAATTCACCATTGTTCTAAGCACAGGGAGAAGTGATTCAAGGCAGTCCTTAAGCAGCCATGTTGGTATTGGATCGAGGATACGACTCGAACTTTTAGAAGATATAACCAGTTTGCGAACATCATGTGCAGATAATGGTGTGAAGGAATCAAAAATCACATCAACACAGTGGAGTTCATCGCAGTTTAAAACTGTCAACTTCAATAGTGTCAACTTTGTCTAAGAGAAAGGACTACGACGAATAACACCGCAGTATTATATAGTAACCTTCATAGAAAATATGAGGATGCAAGGTAGAAAGGAGAGGGGGGAGGGGGGGATTTTACCATGAATCTTTTTTAGAATCTATATCTTTCTCAAACCAGGGATACTGTTATAGTATCCCTACTCAAACACAGCCCACTCTTAGAAAAATTTAACACACGTGCTTGTCAAAATCCACATGTACAAGCAAAATGTTCTGTAAGGTTACAGCAAATCAACCTGAAAGTACAATAACCTTTCCATTGGCATCAACCAAAGAACATTTATGCATAGGAGGTGGGGATTCAGAGAGTGCGAAGCAAACCAACCTGAAAGTACAATAACCTCTTGGTTGGCATTAACCAAAGAAGATTTATGAATACAGTAGAGGTGAGAACTCAGAGAGTGTGAAATAGAGTATTTAATTTTTGAACTGGCTTCTATACAAGATAAACAAAATTTGGGAAAGGCCATTTTGGGCTAATGTTAGTAATATTAACTTTTACAATTACAACCCCCTTTCCCCTCCCCCTCCACGCTAGCGGACGAAGGGGAAATATAACTGCAGGGAAAGTGCATTGATATTTTTTCTTACCTATTACAGAGATATAAAATTTCAAAAGTTTGCATGAAAATTAATGGTGTGTGTAGAGAGTCTCCTGTGGAAGGATTTCTTTTAAATTGTTAAAAAGGGAAGGTATCGTCCCCAAAATAAATTCAGAGGTGAACGCCGCTGTGCTGGTAATGCCACTTCCGGTTTTCAATTTTCCTTATTGATTGCGAGAAATCTGTGATATTATTGATAACACATGTTGGCCCGTATGGTCGGTCCGGCGGATGTGTAATCAATAACATCGCAGATTTTTCGCAATCAATAGACAAAATTGACAACTGGAAGTGACGTCACAGCACTGCGGCGTTCACTTTTGAATGTATTTATGGGACGATACCATTCCTTTAAATGCTGTATATACAGTATTCATTTCACGGAAAATTCAACTGCTTTCCAGTACATTTGTTTCTTCTTCAATTTGTCTAAGATTCTCTGCTGTTTGTGAAATGTATGACTTTCAATGGGGGTTAGGGCTAAGACTACATTTGATACACTTTTAGTCGAATCTGCTATACTGTAATCCGGGCCGCTTTAAACAATAATTGTAGATTATTAAAAGGCATTCAATTAACACCAGCAAAGGTCCGTTTGTTTATACTGTACATCACAAAGTAACAATTTAACATTAACAATTTGTATACTGTACATAGACCTTAAAATTTTTAAAGTTACTAACTAGATAAGTTTTACTCAAATTTGTTGGGCCAGTTTTCATGTTTTTCTTTAGAAGAAGTTCTAAATGTTAAAGTTATAGCCACCTACAATATTTCTCCTTCTTTTTTTCCAATGTAAGCTTAGCAACTACAGTAATTTCGATTGGGAAGAGAAGTGGTGCACCTGGAATATACAGCATCAAGCAATCAGAATTTGCAATCACTTTCATCGCATGTATTTAAATATCAATGACCTTTTTAACCTTTCCTTGACCTTGAGAATGACTTTCTTAAACATTTTTCGAAAAAAGTTTTTGTAGTTCTGTAATAGGTCCTTGAAATTGATATTTCCTAGTTTTTTTTTCCTTATATGCATTTGAAACTGATTGTTGAATTTCTTTTAAAATAAGGTCTATAGTATTTCAACAAAATTGGACTTAAACTTTTTTAGTTAAATTGGCTCGTTTAAACATCATTGACCACGCCCCCATTTACGCCTTTTAGTCACTTTTAACGGATAGTCCGATTTCTCTAAAATTTCCGATTTTTCCATTTACCATGATCGAGCACACCAAATTTCATCAAAATCAATGTGGGAGGTGTGTTATGCATCAATTGCGTGAATGTACACAGAAAGACCCCATAACATTTTGTCGTCTGTACAGTATAACCAGAAGAAGAAGAAGAATTGCTCAAATTCCATACTGCTTTTAAGATTTAAAGGTACAGTACAACTATAGAAAGGTTCAAATCGAAGTACACCTGGCTGCTGGAAGTGAAGTCACGTACAACAATACTCGCAACACAAGCTGGAAATAGGCCGTAGTTTGGACTTCCAACATGAAAATAGGCCACACTTGAAATGGCTACCATACGAGTCGTTAGTATTAGGCTGCATAGGAAAAATCTAAACTTGTGTTGAATTTTGACTCTTATTAAAAGACTATCCCATCCCAGGTCATGAAACTCTTAAAATGACAAGAAAAACTTGTTAGCAATCCATTCCATGCAAAAAAAAACTTTCTTCATTACATACAAAATCGGGTAAAATTTGAAGCTATTTTGAGAGCCATGTTAGACTTAAAACAGCCGTTTGATTAAAGCCTCTATCAAATTCATTGACATACTGTATTAGTAAATGAATAACAGTCAATATATTTTTAATGGATATTTTCATCCCAAATTTCAGATTTGTTCATGATTTAGTGTATATCATTTGCTTTAAATTAATTTTTGTAATAAACAACGACTGGAACTTCATTATTAAGGCCTCAAAAGTTTCTCAAAATTTTCCAGGCCTGATTTTACACCCAAGGAGGTAACTTTTTGAATATGTTTTGCAGGATGTGGATTGCTAACGAATTTATCTTGCCATAATTAAGAAATTAATGACCAGAGTTGCGAAAGTTTTTAAATTAGAATAAAGAAATAACAAAATTTGAAGTTTTTCCTATGCAGTCTATTGATATGTATGATTATCATTTTAAGTGTGGCCTATACAGTATGCTGCACATCATTGTTTTAATAAGGTACAATCCTCACAACTTTGCGACACAAGCCGACGATAAAACATGGCTTACAGTAGTTTAAAGGAATATTTCAAACTTTTCCAGCTTTGATTCAATTTTTAATGGATCACACATGAGCTCTCTATTTGTATTACATCATTCCAGCAAATAAGAATAACTTTTAAGAGATTCAGGATTTTTCCTTCTAAATTAATTAGAGCTTTCAGACCTTTCTAGTGGCACAAAGCTTTACTGTACAAGAAGCTTAACGTTGAAATACACACAGTAAGAGTACACATAGAATAACTTTTCATTTGGAAAAATCTGTATATGGAATTACTCTTTTTCAATAACATCAAATAAATGATAATTTGGCCTTGTTGTTGTAGATGTAGATGTAGCCATTAAAATATTCAGGCAAGGAGAGAGAAAGAACTTAAAAAACATTTATCAACTTGGCCTAACTCAGTCTCAGTGCCACTGCCAGAAAACCTTATTCAATTAAAGTTTACACTAAAATATCAAAATTCACTTGAAAACAAAAAAGTATCAACCATGGTGGATGGAATGACAAATTGTCAAAATAATTTTGCATTTCATTATTCAACTTGATTATTTGATGTTTCTCAAGTTAAACTGTTCAGGCCTTCAATCTTGGTCTGACAAAATTACTTCTCACCTCAAATTATTCCGTTTTCCAACACAGTCATAATTTGCGGAGCATTTTCTTTTTTGTATGTGCGGATAAAATTGTTATGGTGTTTTTTGTCGTTATTGTAGAAACGCAAATTTTTGCCTCAAAAATATCGTAAGATTTACTTGATTTTTCAGGACCTCATTACGAGACGCCACTCCCTCTCCCCATTCAATGTTGGAGAAAAGGTAATTTTAATTTAGAGTAAACGGAGGTGTTCGTATTTTAGCCAATGATTGAATGGGGGAGGGCTATATCAAATGTAACGTCATTCATTATTTCACGCTGTATCATCGTCAAGTGTTTCAACAATTTTGACATAGATTGTAACGTTAGGCATAACAAGTTAGGCCTAATTTAATAGAATTAGTTTAAAACAAAATAAAAAGCAAAAGTTTAGAATAAGATGTAAAGTTCAAGTTAAAGCTTTCTATCACTATCAGTGAGTTACACTAGCATCAACGTTTGCAGTAGGCCTACAATGCATAATATTGAAGTGAAACCTTAGGCTAATTAAAGTTAATAGCCTACAATCATCGACAAAGTAATCTGACACTTTTTCCTTCCCCTACTACCCCTCTTCAATGTTGGTAAAAAGTTTTGAATAAAGTTAGCGTCTTCATTTTTAAAGCGGTAATTATGCCAACATTGAAGCGGGGGAGGGGAAAAGGTGGCAAGCATTTGGTCGCTGATTATAGACCCCAAATCCTAGTAATAGTAGCACGCGTAGCATTGTTCAGAATCGAGTCCGGGTCAGAACCCTTTTAGTGTCAGAATAAAACATAAAAAGTTGAACTTACTTGGGTTCCTTTCCCTGCGCCAGGAGGTCCAAGGAGAATTACATTTACTCCATCAGGCCCATCGTTCCTCTGTAATGGTGCTACGTCCGGATTTGGTGCCATTATAATTATTTATCCAAATGAAAATCCTTGACAACTTGCTATGCGATTTTTTCGCCCCAAGAGTACCTTCGCGAAGATGGTAAGTTAGTAATGAAACGTTATTATGTTTTTTAATGCAGCAGGGTAATGCAGCACAAAATATTGAACTTACCGATCAACAGTTACGATAACCTGATAACACGTGTGCATTTGTTCAACTTGCGGGCGGTGTCATTGGAAGTTTCGGACACAGAATGACATCTTGAACATAACTATGTAACAACATCACTGAAGCAACATAGATAATGTGCAGAAGCCTTGGTAGAAAGCAAACAAGGTTGTTGGGATAACTGAATGAAATTTCCGCCAAAAAGATCACTGCGCTGTAAACCTATATAAATTATTTGTAAGGCCACACCTTGATTATTGTATTCACAGTGGCGCCGGCGAGAATCTCCCTTGAATGTTATAGTTTATTATTCTGTTATTAAAGCTAACATCAGTTAAGAGTATCTTTGTTTTTGATAGAGCAGAAATCAAAATATAGCGTATGTTTAAATTGGCAAAAGTAAAATACCTTACATAACACGTTCCTGATCCAGTTGAAAGTGGGTGATAAGAAATCGTTGTGAAATGATCTTAATTAAAGATACATCAATTAAGCAAATATTTGCTCTCATATGAATGGATCTTCATGTTTTTGGAAAATGATATCATTGAAACAAGTTTTCCGGATAAAGCATTTCATGTTGTAGATGCGATACAAATGACTGTGTAAAATTTCACTGCTATTTGAACTTCCAAAAATTAATACCAAAAATAGTCAATACCGTGAGAGTGGGAGTCCATATCGATATAAGTAGTTCACTTTGAAGCACATTGAAGTCGCAATCAGGTAATCTCGTTCGTGACGTGTGTTCAAACAGAAGTCCTGTTCGCAAAACAACATCATGCAGTGAAACTTCCTTGAATGAGGGAAATGAAGAGACAATTTGGGAGAAAGAAATCATTGTTCACTTTATTTAGAAAAAAGTGAAGTTGAATACGTTTATTCTAAAGTCAGATCAGATGACTTTCCGGGAGGAGGGGGAAGGTGGGAGAAAAAAAAAGGGGGGGGGGGTGATGGGGGGGGCTCTTCATATTAAATGTGGCAGATGTGTGCAGCCCAACAACCGAAAAACATACCCGTGGTATGACATAATTTTTGGTAACTGCAGTATGAAATTATACAATTTTGATACCTGCAGTGTAAGTATTCAAGGAAAATATTTTAGAAATTGACCAGCAGTACACATTAGTAAAGGCACTGCTTGAAAATTTGTCCTGCAATTTTTAAGCAACAAATTAACCACATTGTTCCACAAGATTAACTTTGCATCATAACATTGAGGTATAAATAGTTCTATGCTCATATTTCATTTCACCTTTCCCCTACAGCAAACACAAATAATGCCAGCATTGATTACAATTACTACTTATATTACAAGGAATGCCATTATATTCTGATGTGTGTGACTAAAAATACCATGTAACTCCATTGGGAGTAGTTGTTATCTTGAAGGAGCCTAGGAAAGGTGAAAGTGTATACAGTTTTGTGGTTGGGAAACAAAGAAATATATAACTTTTACTTTGACCAGCCCTGCTCCATTTGAGGGCAGGCTTATGTTCTTAGTTTTAAGCAAAGCCATTTCTAATGAAAATTAATACAGTAAAACCTTATTTTTTGGGACCTGCCAGCACTACGAGTCATGAAAAAAGACAACCTTTTTTCTTAAAAAAAGATGTAGTACATTTTGTTTTCTTTTACTAAAAAAAAGACACCCGCAGTACAATATTGGTACGAAACTGGCATCTGCTCGGGCACACACACACACACACACACACACACAACACACACAACACACACACACATATGTATATATATATATATATATATATATATATATATATATATATATATTTAATATATTCCATGATTACTGAAAAATTGAGTACGAACCGAGGATCTCAACCCTTACGTTTAAAATATTAATATCGAAAATTAAACTTTCTGTGTTGATATATGTAGTTGAAAGTATTACTACTGACTGCACTTAATCCAAGCCCTTATTCCCTTTCTGCAGTTGTTTGATTTATGACACTCTTTTTCGTCTATTTTTGATTGTGATTGTTTGTTTTTTTGCTTGACAACTTAACGCAATTCCTTTGTTTTAAACTAACAAAGATATTGGTTCCCCGGCCACCTTAAAACTTCATTGTTCCCTGTTTTACGTCATTATGTTCCTAAAATGAAATTGACAGTACTTTAGTTCGTGGGAACGAAAGAGGTAGGAAGAAGATTTAGATTTCAATTATTAAAATGGGAAGAAACTTTGTTTCGATTTAGGGTGACAAGTAAAAATTAGGTAGACATGCAACATGCATAAAATAAGCTGATCATTTAGACACATTTAATAATACATTGACTGATTCTTCAAGGCTCCTAATGTTGATCTTACATGTTCCTGTTGTCTATAATTATTGCGACACCGTTGGGTACATCAATGGAATAAGTGTATGAGCGTGGAATTATTCCTCAGGTATTATTTTCTGTTTTTTGTGCATGTGGATATAATCTCATCTTTCGTCATGGAAATACTTATATCGAATAAGCGTGCTAGCTAATAAGTGTAGACAATTTCATAGTAAAAGGAAATGTAAGATCTTATTTTCTCACAGTGATAATTTGTTCTTTTGAATCATTGTCTTTTGTAAGAGTATATATCATTTGTTGGATATTAAAAAAAACTAAATCTATTCAAGCCATTAAACTCATTGGGCCGATGCTTATCCCCGGTTTCCATGGCGCAAGAAGACGAGAGTGCATGACTTTCCTGGACGGGACGCCAGTCCATCATTGATTAACTCCCCAGAAGGGCTGGTACTCATTATACAGCTGAGTGGACTAAAGCAAGTAAAGTGTCTTGCTCAAGGACACAATGCAGCGCTCACGATGGGAATCGAGCTCGGTACCTCTCGAATACGAGCTTGACTCCTTAACCACTAAGCCACAGCACCTCTCGTGTTGGATATTATGAATATGAAATCAATGTCCAATACTGTGATTCCTTTCTCCATTGAGATGATTGCTCCGTAAGTTTTGATAATGCATATGTTTTGTCTTGCAGCATGTGAAACACAAGTACCACCAGCAAAATTAAGTAACACAAATTGTGACGTATTCGTTGTCCAAATGAATAGGCAAAGTGCAACTTTCGAAACGTTTCTTTATATGACTCCGTCTAAGAGGGGAGAAAAATTCAAGTAATTATGATTTTAGATAAAATGACAAACAAGGGATGTAATTGAAAAGACATTCATAGGTATTGCAGGGAAGCTGAGGATTTAAAAATTTAGAAACTTAATGGTAAAGTTAGTAATATCAAGAACCTTGCACACATCCGTGTATCAGGAGAAATGCAACTGGAAACGGTCCAGTGCGATACCTTTTGCTACATACTTTTCATTTTCCCTTACTTCTTTAAGATTTTAGAAAAAATGAAATAACAACGAAAGCAAATTGCAAAATGTCTTTTTGGAAATATATTGTTATTAATTACTCATAATTCCTATTTTGAGCTTTTTATGTAAGTATTTTCAAAATACTGAGCAATATACACTTCCGGTGCCCAAAAATATTGCAACGCACAACTTTAACTCTTACTTTACGTGCGGCTATTTTACTTTTAAACTGATGAGAATTCCGGGAAAAAATCCACACAAGAAAACACTCTGAAAAATGCTATTTTGAGACTTCCTATTATACAACCTAATGTGACTTTTTCCAGTTTTTAAGAATTAATTTCAAGTACTGTTTCTTCAGCACTAAAATGAATAAAATATTTCCGTACATTATACTAGCAAAATTTTAAGGGGAATTTTAATTTGTTAAGCACAAACGCACTTTGTGCTAAATTTCAGTAAAAAGCCTAGGTAATGCTTTAATAAAGAATGCATATTTTAAAGCATTTGGCGAAACAGAAAGAACATGGAAATTGGATGAGAAGAATATCGTCTTCTGAAAAGTCATACATTACATCTCAATTATAGGAGAGGTGAAATGAGCTGTTTTACTTAAATGTATTAAAAATAATGAAGTGACCCCTCTATCATATTCATTAAACGTGAAAGAAACCGTGCAAAGAGCTATCAAGTACTTTGTAATACTTCTTAAACTACAATTCTTGTGTAATATACTTCTCCGATACAGTTTATACAATAGCTCTTGTTCGTGTGTCCATTCAGTTTCTACAAAAACCATAATCAATATGTTTGATTTCTGTGAATGAGAATTGAGATTGGAAATGTCTTCAAATTATCTGATTATATTTACTCAACAAATCATGGTATTCAGATACCTTCCTTTTTTGTTCCTTTAAAGACTTGAACATTGCGGTCGTCAACGGTATCAAGTACTGCACAGTGAGGAACTTTTAACTTCAAGGGCTTTGTTGAGCTTATCCATCTGGCTCACAAGATAAAACAGGACTCAAACATTTCACTGTCACCCATGCCTACATGGCCAAATGTGTTAAAGATATCGGCAGAAATATCCATCGATTTCCCCTCCGGTATTGCGCCTCGCGGTACTTGTTTTGGATATGAAATGTTTATTGTACCACCCAAAATGTCATTTTTAACCAAAGCTCGCCAAGTTAGGGAATCGTCGTCTTTGTTTGCAGAAAAGAAAGATATTTGATCAGTAAATCAACTTTGAAGTTAAATTTGTTGGAATCTATTTAAATTTGTGGTTAAATGGCTCCCTATTGTTACATGCGAACTTTCACAACATATCAACGACTTTCCAGAGGGTGACGAAAATTGCGTAATAACACTATGAATCAATAATTGGGAGGCGCAGTTTCAGAAAATTCCACAATGATCTCATACATTTACTCATCCTCACCTCCTGATGCAATATTCTCGACTTGAAACATTACAAGATTAATGACATAATCGATAATATTATTGAAAACTACGCCGTGCTAAGCCTATTTATTAAAATAGAACTTACGAATTATCTAAACAAGCAGCTGTTTTAAAGAAAGTTTTCGAGGTTTCATCAATTTATAATTAACTGTGTCGTATTCTCTTACATCGAGAATTTCCTGTCTTCATTCCTTCAGTGTGTGAATATTCATTAAAGTCAATTTGAATTTTCGTTGACTTCTGCTTGAGAAATAAATTATTAGAGAAAATGTTTGCTTTAAATTGTCTGCCGATATATATGATAAAAAGTGGATCTTACAGCTGTTACAAATTACAGAATTATGAGCTCAGAAACGGACTGAAAACATTTGAGAGAAATCAATGCATTGATTAATGTTTTTACAGAAGCCTTCGCGGAACTGGATTATATATATATTAGAATACTAGCGAACCGTCGCCCACAAAGAGACCAGACGAATAGCGCATCATCTTCACTATCACAGTAACAGGTTAGGATATATAGGCCTATTTAAGTTTCATTATATTAGGAGACAAGTGATGTTATAAGACAGAAAGAAGAAAGGTTATAATTTTTAATACACTCTGTTTTAAATTAAAAGCCATCGATCTTGATTTTATCTTTTGGCATTCTTCTGTTACTTTTCTATTATTGGTTTTTAATACTAGATACAAATAACAATTTTCATCATTTATAATGATTTTCTTGGTAAACGTAAGTCGTCATTTTCCTTCCAAAAATATGCACCCTTAAAATCCCACACCCATAATATTTTGCTTCAAAGTGACACTAAATGGCATGATTTATAATACTAGAATCGATTGGAGGGCTTTAGAGGTCGGACTTTTATACCGAATTAATTTCACTCTATTTTTCACAAACAACTATATGAATTAAATCTGATAAACCACCAGTACAGCTTTGAAGATGTAAATTTATTACCGAATTTAAAGAAAATGTTCTAATGCTATTTACCTTCGGGACCTTTGGAATGTGTTCCGATTTCCGGTAAAAATCCTTTGAGGTCCGTTTAGAAAACCTTTTAAAATCCCTTTAGAAAACCCTTCAAGACTCTTTTATAAACCCTTTGGATCTCAAAGGAATTTGCAAAGGGCTCCTTCTGAAACTTTGCAAAAGATTTTTTTTCAGCAGGGCTTTTCATTGATCGGAGATGGACAAGAGACCTTACTTTCTCCCACGTAGGGGGACATGTTTTTGAAAAAAATGTTTTTTTCTTCTATTATGCCTGAGCCTGGGGTAAAAAGTCCCCCTCTTCTGGCCCTGACACACTACACAAACATAAATTGGGACCGGGATATTGCTCCAACGTCAGTAAAAAGGAGGTATATTAGGGAAAATGGGTAATAGATTTATGAAAATGTAGATCAAGAGAAGGTTATTTGCGTTATTTCGTTGCTAAAATTTGCTGAAAATCGCTCTTTTGAGGTTGTCAAAATTCTCGCATATTTTATTTCCACATGAAATGGGTTGTCACTAGAATTTGCTCTACATGGAGGTAACCTCTCAAATTAAAACGGTAACCTTAATCAAAAAAAAAAAAGGGTCTGGGCATGGTACATAACTTGAGTTGTTACTGTAATCAGTCATAGATGACGTAAGAATAAAACGTACCCCACCATATTTAAACCATGATAGACAGATAGACTGTATAGTCTTTTTAGTCTAGGCAGAAATGAGCATATTAGGTAGTTACTATGCGGCTCCATTCCCCACAAATTTTACCAACCAGTGATAGAGCAATGATTTCCACATGCTATTGAATTGTAAATTCGTAATCTGAAATATATATACAATAATATGGATGACAAAATGGAAATATATCCTTCCTAAACGAGGATATGTACTGCATGCAAGAGGTTTTATGAATCTGAAACCTAATGTTGTTTGATTTTTGATTTATATCAGGTGTTATATTCTGAATGAATAAGTGTTTAGACCCGAGTAATGTTGATGTTAGTTTACTACACCGTAATACAATCTTTCTGCATAAATTCTTTCTGAACTAAGGAATTTATGTTGATTATTTCACGTGTTGAGCCTTATTTCACAATTCCTCTCTTTCCCTGTTGAGTTCAATATAACATTACATTCGGAGCTACATGTTATCGTTCGCTAATAAGGGATATTACTCCCTTCTTTAAGCAGTTAGCAGATGCGTCTTTGTATTTGTTGTTGAACAAGCTATTCAGAGACATATCAGCATCGCCAGTTGAAAAGCATATTATTTCGTTAATCTTACACAATGTAATTTCCATGGGATTAATAAGATGACTTTTGAAGTTCGTGTCCTTTTTCGAAATTTGCCACATTGTTTGTTTAAAATAGCCACATCAGCACCTCATATATGAGTCTAGCAAACAAGACCGTCTCCATGGGGTGGAATTGGCGGGAAGGAGTGGGGGGGGGGAGTCTCCCATTTACTTCACCAATAGTATTATTTATAATTGAGAGGAATTTTCTATTGTGTCGCTCCTCTTTTAGTTTTGCTCTGTTGTCTCTTGTGTTCCCCACACTCAGTGGAGGCTGACGACGGTCATGGAAGTCATGGATATTCTTACGGCGCTAATGTACGTTAATTTATCCTGCAGTAAATTATTTTACCCCTACAATTATCGTACAGATTACCCACTGCGTTTTGCATATACCAAAAGTTCACATGAAAACAAGGGCATAAAACAAGAGCCCCAACAACAAAAATAGACAGTTTTTTCATATGAAAAACTAAAAATTTGTGAGCGTGGGATTTAAAATTAGTATTTGCCATGTTTGCAGAGTGCATAGTGATGTAAGGTCAGATGTAAGGTCAGGCATGCCAGATTCTAATCTTAAATCCCACACTCCCAATTTGCTTTATTTTGAACATGGTGTCGATGGCATGAATAGTGGCGGCGCTGCGGGGAAATGGGGCATTTCTTACACGATATCGTTTTGCCCCTCCCCACTTGCTCCCAAAAATGTTATAAAGTGACAATTTTGCCTGATTTATAGGCTTTTGCGCCCCATGAGATAAATTTGCCATTTCTTGCCGCCCCCCCCCCTCCCATGACCAAAATCCTGGTGCCGCCATTGGACATGAACGTTTGCTTACCTACAGCGTTTCAAATGGTTTGCTGCCTCACAAAAGTGACCAAAACAAATTAAGCCTCAAATTTAAATATTCTTTTAAAAGGAAAAGCATTGGAATAAAGTATACTCAAAGCTTAGTGCAAATTATGCACCAGACTATAATATATTAACAGATGCCCTGCTCAAAAGATATCAATTAACAGTTCAAGGCTTTCGAGAAAAAAATAGATATGCAAGACCCCTTAGTTTCTAAAAAGGTTAGAAAATGTAATGATTTGTTGGGTGGAACTATCCGACACAAATAAAACCCTTGATGGATCAAGAGATTTGTTACTTATGTAACAATATAAAATTGTATTACTTTAGTGTAATGTGGCTAAACATTAAAAATAGTCATTTTCACCGATTTTAATTTGATACTTTGCTACCTTATAAAAACAACGAGAAGTGTAAGAAATAAATTACAGTAACTGCATATTATAATTTTGCAAGTTTCCATACTGTTTAAAAAGCTGCAAAATTCTGATGTACTTATCTGCAGAGTTAAAAAGTAAATGAGAAAGATAGGGAAGTTTAAAATCGTATTATATTTGAAGGTGATATATCTATCATTATTGTATTACCATTTTATTTTTACTGATCTTTTGATAGTCAAACTAGTAGGCTATGGGCCAGATGCACCCGACGCGCACCGCCCCTCCCCCCAACTCTCCGAAGCAATATTTTTCTAGTCTTACGGTCCATTGAACACGTTTTTAACTGGTAACAGTACAATATTGATCTACACTGTTCAAAATGGCGGAAGAAGATAATATGGCCGACTGATCAGCTATGGGTTAATGGACATACTCAGAGAAACGTCCAAACTTCTCAGAAGGGAGGAGGTCCAACCATTACAAGAAGGGTCTTGCTCTAAGATTTTGCTTTCAGAGCGTTTGAAATAAAGAAATAAAATAAAATCATGGAAAAGGAGGGTCCAGACCTGCCTTTTGGATTAGCTATTACACTTTAGCATTATCAATCAAATGTCAAGTAATGGTGATACTTTTGAGCATGTTGATGAGTTAATTCATCTATATATTAATATATATCTCAGCAATATAATAGAGCTCAAAAAGACATCACATCAGGGTTATGAGGGGAGGTAATGAAAGCTTTTACATGACTGACATTGACATCTGCATGGACATAATGGAAGAGACAATAATACATAGCTCAAACTGCTTGGGTGTTGTTAAATGTGACACAAAATAATCAAAGCCTTCCACAATGGCTGCCTCTGAAAATATGCCGTATCCGCTGGACAAATCTATATATCTATCATATAAATGCTGTGCATTCTGGTGCTGGAATCTCACAGATTACTCTGTCGGATCTGAGGGGGTTGCAACTTGCAGCGATCAAATAAATTGATCCCTCTAGAGGGTCGGGATGGGAAGTAATGGACACCGCGTTTGCACGCTTCTTTTTTTAATAGTGTTTAGAGAACCAAGTAGATGCCAATTTCCAAACAATGGGACCGACGGATTAACGTCTCCTTCGAAGGAGCGCCATTCGACCATTGCATTTCTCTCAACAGCTGAGTAGGAGCTACAAGCAATGTACTTCTGTTTTGATGTTCGGCGTATCCGTCTGCATAGCTGTAGAAAACAGGTTAGACTTGACCGAGGTTTAAACCTGATACCTTTAGCATCTCAGTCGTGTGCTCTACCAACTGAATAACCTACTCCTTCAAAAATATAATTTCCTGGACAAAAAAATCTTGGATAAGGAGCTTGACAAGAAACAGGTTGCATTTAGTGTTACAGTATATGCTTTTGGAAATAAATGCTGACGCATCAGTTGCCTTTGGAACACAGTGTGGACCAAAACAGTGAGCCAAAGACATTGTACTAAGAACCCTGTAGAAGCCACCTGCTGCGCTGGGGTAATGGGAGTGAGGCAGAACATCTCACATATGTCCCAAGGTTGAATCTAACTAATTGAAATAGTATGGGCCAAAATAACTGGATTTTTTTCCTAATTAAATTTTACATTTAATTTGTTGTTAACTGGGCATAAAAACAACCCCTTCCCCCACGAAGAGTTTGCATATTTACTTGAAAGTTACAGAATAAATCAGTTTTGTGTGCAGTTGTATATGCACTATCAACGATATACAATAGTTGCCATTAACAAATCACAAAAAAAAAAAAATCCATATCTTTTTCAACTTAGTTGCATTGGGGTTTCAAACCCCAAACTTTCTATGTGACATCAAAGTTTCCGTGTGTACCCCTCCCCTGCAACACACACACACACACACACACACACATACTTGTTCACGCTGACAAACGTGGACTACATGTTTGCACTATCAAACCCGTGGACACCTTTAAATATAGCTAATTTGGTAATATTATATTGGCCAGCATGTTTGATAAGAAATAATTAAAAGAAGTCTCAATTCATTAATAGTTTGAGTATAATAAATGTTTGTTTTAGTATCATTTTCCACCTTACAACCGAGGACGATAAATTCGTAGCCTCCAACAGTAGGCGATCGAATCTAACCGACAAACCGTAAACGTAGGCCTATCAGGTACATATCTTATGTGTCGTAATCCAATCGAATAACCGTGGACGTATTAATTTGTGTATGAGGGAGCCAGTCAATACACAAAACCACATCGTAACAACTTATACATAGTAAATATACATGATTTAATCGGAGACTAACTAATCGTGGACTAATTTTAAAATGTTAAATAATTTGATAGCACCATCAAACTGATGAGAAATTATGAGATTTGACAGTTTTAGGTAGTTGCTACAAACAAGGATAGTCCACGTTTGCAGGTGTGTCCTCGGTTGACAGGTATGTATTCATATGAACGTCAGAGGGTTGTTGGTTAGTGCCACGAGGCAACGCACCCACACATTGTTTGATGGTGTGTACACTGTGCATGTGTACGCAGCTGATAATCAGTAAACATACAGCACAATTTATAACTTAACAATAATTACCTTTTTTCTGTGATCTGAGAAAATATGGTAAAATGTAATATTTCGTCAATTTTTAATTTCATTATGGCCACCATTTGATTTATCAAGAAAGTAAATCCCAGAGATGATCCTAAGTCTGCTATTTGCTATTTATCTTAGGTGAAGATATTGTTCAGTCCGACAGCATGCCTAATAATAGGAACATTTATAACATACGAGAATATTGAAGTCATGCAGCCATATTGTTTAAATCTTGCGATAGAATGTCATAGATTCTAATTAATGTACTTAATAAATATCAAAACTCATTGGTTTAAAAACCATTTGAATTTTCAAAATGGACGTTTCGCGCCTTAAAGCCTAGCTCTATTGTCTATCATTTCTAATATTTCGAAAACGGCGTGGTGAACATATCAAATGGCTGTGGAAAAGTTTTAGCCATGACAGTAATGAAGGTATTTTCATAAGTTTTAGGTTTCTCCTAGCAAAGACATCTTTCCCAGACGTATCTTAATTTTGAAAAATGTATCAGTGTATAAGGCTTTTACGTCAGAATAGCAAAGGATCATGGAAAATATCACAGAATTGCGGCTTCCATGGAGCAAAATGTTCTCATGAATAGGAACAGTGAAGTTCCCATTAATAGGCATGCTGCCGGACTGATATGGGTTGCTACAGAAAACATTGCAAAAATATATTTTTAATAAGTTTTATGCATGTTAGTTATTTACACTGTTTTGTATCTTGGGTTTGAAGGTATACTGTAACAAAAGCTACAAATATTAGAGTTTCTTTTTTATTATTCACGATGATATAACAGTCGAATATATACATTGAAATGTATTTTTTTTTTTTTTTAAACATATTTATTCAACTTCCAAAAACAATAACAATCAACAGCTCAAGAAATATACAAAAAAAAAAAGTGAAGGTTTTTACAAAGTAAACAATTTCAAAGAAAATATAGAAGAAAAAAAAAGGGAAATTATGAATTACTGTTACTTTCAAAAATGTATCTTTAAACAATGAAAAATAATCATAACTTCTTTTTTAACATAAAAGTTTCTTTCCATCTCGAGCATCATCTTCATAGCTGTTTTAAATCTATAAAGAGTAGGTATGGTATTGGTATATTTACATGTGAAAATAAAATATTTAGCGTGAAAAATAATGTAATTGTATTTATAATAGTTTTCATCAGTATAACCAAAAGCAATAACTTTATAATTCAAACTTAAAGTTACATCACTTAAAGTATCAACAAAAACGTCATTCCAAAACTTAGATGAAATATTACATGACCAAAATAGATGCTTGAGGGTTTCACTGTCATTACCACAAAAGGAACAAAGGTCATTATCTAGTATTTTTAACTTGTGGAGGTAGCTATTTACAGGAAGTATTTTGTGAATGAATTTAAATTGGAAATAATGGATTTTTGTTTCGCGGACTGCTATAAAACAATTAGAAAAAATAACCTGCCATTCTTTGTCATTTATATCAAAAAACGATCCCAGTAATATTTAGTAATATGTGTCGCCCTGTTTGAATGACATAAATGATTATAACTCCACTTTGTGACTTTATTAACCCGTACAATGTTACTTAAAACGTTTTCTTGATAAGAAGGTATTTTCCTCTGAAAAGTACAAATATCAGATTTCCATTGCTTAGGAATGGCAGAGATCAACCCATAGAAAATGTAAAATTCTTGGAATTTATATCATAAACATCATTAAAAGATTTAAAATTATAGATATGACCAGCGCCGGAGTATAGATCTGAAACATATTTAACACCCTTTGAGACATAATTATTACTAAAAACTGTAGAATTGCCAATACGAATAGAACGATTGTTCCAAATAATTTCGGAGTTAAAATTACAGGTAGGTTTGACATGACTTAATTTACTCCATGAGATACACACATCTCTCACAAATTGATTAGGAATCTTAACAACATCAAATTCACTGAAATTGCATCTGAATATAACATCTTTGCCAAATTTACTGAGATATAAGTCAAAAAATAATTTCCAAGGCTTAAACATAGTATCAATATACCTCTTCACCCATGATAATTTAATGGCATGAATAAAATTAGACAGATCAATCATATTCAAACCTCCCTGGTTATAAGGGGAGGCACATAGTCACACGACGTACTTTGTCTGGTTTTCCCGACCATATAAACTTGAAAAGAAAAGTATTTACTTCTTTAACAAAACTGATATTTGGGTTAGGTAGAACAGAAATAAGATAAACAAGTTGGGATATCCCAAAAGTTTTAATTAATGTAATCTTCCCCAAAGGGGTGAGATCTCGTTGAGACCAAAGGTTGAGCTGAGTTTTGAGACGAGACAACTTGGGTAGATAATTGAGACTATAAAGATCAGCTTTCTGATGGGTTATATTAATACCTAGGTATCTTAATGGCCCATGTGTTATCTTAAAACGTAATTTTGAAAATGAGGTGGGACATTCTTAACAAACGGTCCTAATGGAAATAAATTAGATTTAGATGAATTGATAGTGAGCCCAGAAACCTGGGCGAAATCATGAAGCATTTCTAAAACAGCTTTTAAAGAAGATATGTTGTCATTTAAAATCAAAGTTGTATCATCCGCATATTGAGTTAACTTAAGTTCAGTATTGTAAACATGTATACCAATAAAATCATCGTTATGACGTAATACAATAGACATAATCTCTATACAAAGGATAAACAAGTATGGACTCAATGGACACCCTTGCCTTACACCACGAGTTATTTTAAAGAAACCTGAGGAATGTCCATTGTTCAAAGCACAAGAAGTAGGAATAGAATAAAGGGTTTTGATCCAGCGTTTAATGTCATTACCAAAGTGAAAATAATCCAGAGTTTTAAACAAGAATGGCCATTCAAGGGTATCAAAAGCTTTACGAAAGTCTAAAAAAGAAGAAAGCCTGGAATATTATTTTCATTGGTAAAATCTATAATGTCAAGAATGATACGAACGTTTTCCCTATATACCGGTTTTTAAGAAAACCGGTTTGATCATGATTCACTATAACATCTAAAACATTTTTCATACGCTCAGCGATGCACTTGGCTGCGATTTTGTAATCCACGTTAAGCAGTGAGATAGGTCTCAATTCTCTAGTTTCGTTGAATCTTTATCGGTTTGGGAATTAATGAAATAACACTTCTACCTTGCTCATGAGTTAAATGACCACAGAAAAAAGCAAAATTTAGCGACTGTACTACCATACTACCAATATCATCCCAAAAGGTTTGATAAAATTCAATTGGTAGCCCATCGGTACCTGGAGATTTATTTAGTTTCATAGAAAAAACCGCTTTTTTACATTCCTCATATGTAAGAAAGCCTTCACAAGAGTCACGCTCGTTATCACTTAGTTTTACGGAGGCCGGTAAATCATTAAAATAAGAAGATAAAAACACATATTTCGAATTGTCCACAAAAGAAGACTTGTAAATATTACTGAAATAATCTTTCTCTAGTTTTAATATATCCTTAGTACTGGTAATGAATTGGCCATTGCCACGATCTAATTTACGAATAACATTATACTTTTGATTACGATTTTCTAGGTTTAAGAAATAGCTAGTATTCCGCTCACCTTCTTCCGACCACCTTGCTCGAGAACGGATTATGATACCCTTGATTTTCCTGTCATATATATCTTTGAGTTCCTGTTTTGCTTTATCAAGATTAGCTTTAGTATCAGGGATAGGATTTTGGATATAATTTTCCTCTAAAAGAACAATATCATTCATTAATTTGTTTTCATCAATTCTATGTTGACGTACTTTCACGCTTGAATAACTCATAGTCTCAGACCTTACTCGATATTTGATTAACTCAAAAACAGCATTGGGATTAAGGTGTCTGTAAGTATGCAAAGTATGCTGAATGACATTTTTGATCATCGTCACATAGCTTGCGTCAGTTAGAAGCGAAACATTAAATTTCCAATACCCCCTTCCACGAGACTCATTATTCGGACTGAAGCAGAAGATGACGGCTGAATGATCAGAATTGAGGCTAGGAAGGGTAAAAATATCGTTAGTCGTGCAAAGGATATTGCGACTGGTAAGGAAAAAATCTAAACGACAAAGTATATTACTACTGCTGTTTGAAAACCAAGTAAAAGACTTCTTATTAGGAGAACGTTCTCTAAAAATATCAACAAGGTCAAGATCAAACATTATATCTAACAGTACTTTACGAGCATTAAAATGAGTAGCAGTATTATTACCCCTGATTTGTCAAGTTCTAAATCAAAACCAAATTAAAATCACCACCAACAATCATATAATCATTGTGATACTTATTCAAAGTTATATGAACATTGTGAAAAAAAATTCGGATCGTCATTATTGGGGGCATAGATGTTTAAAAAGTGAAACGTAGTTCATCAAACTCAATATCGAGAATTAGAACTCTACCATCAATACCTGTGTACTGGTTGTGCAAATCAAATGCACGCTTGGGGTTGCACAAAATGCAAACCCACGACTTGAGGTGGTACCATGCGAAAAGAAGACATGTCCTCCCCATTCACTTCGCCAATATTTCTCACAGCTTACAGAGCTGTGAGTTTCTTAGAAATATAAAATCGAATTTATTATTATGGAGCCAGGCAAAGCATTGTCTTCTCTTAATTTTGTTCTGGATGCCCCTAACATTTAGGGTACAGATCTTGATATCATTATTCATCAAACCCATGCAAAAAATAGTATGAATATATAACAAACTTTACTACAACTGTATAAAGCATTATACACGAACTTAAGCTTTGAATTTTCGTAATAAAAACTTCATAGATGATATAAATACAATGTTTTTGTTTTTTTGAACTGTTGCATAAAAAAAATTGTATTTTAAAAATGGAAGTAATGTTTTTACAAATAGTTGCAAACGCTTGATAGCGCAACCAATCATGGTAAGGTACTATACACTGTATGAATGGTGCGTCGTCCGAACTGCATCAAATTTCAACAAGTTAAACAAAACAAAAAACCATCTGTGTATGGACTTTTTCATGGACATTGAAATGTATGCCATACATAAGATGCAGTTCACAGAAACATTGGAATTAGGTTTGAAGTAGTACATGGATAATATTTCTACATACTTAGACTTATCATAAATCATCAATAATATGAAATGGGCGCCGCATCAAATTAGCTAAATAAGATTCTGATACAGGTCGCCGTTCTATTTACCCATCATTTCTAAAGATGTTGCTAAGCTATATTCAGCTACTGCCATAGTTCAAAAATCCAAGTTGACGAACATCGATGTTTAGAAAGTTTATGTCATGTTTTAGTAGGCAGTCTGGGAGATACTATCGAGCGAGTGTTTGTTATAAACCATCGATGAGGTTTTTTCTTCAAAGATTAAAAAAAGAAGAAGATTATTTCCTATTATGTACTACAAAATTAACACAGACTGTTAATGGTGTATGATTTAAAATCTTTCTCCATTAAAATTGTGTGTATCATTATATTTGTCCTAATTCAATCGTCATTATATTCTCACAAATTAGTCAGTCCTTTTTTGAAATCTTCCAGTCCAAATTTTAGATATTAAAGGAAAATTAAATGGGCATTCATGGTACTGTAACTTTTCTTATTTATTTTTTATATGACTGGAAAATTGTAAATGGTACTCAAAATAATTATAATGCTTTTTCTAAAATATTATAATTGTTTCTTACAGGTAATATGTAGTTTTTGTTACCAACTTAACCAAAGTTTTACCTGCCTGCTATTTGAGAAATAAAGTGCTTGATCGAAGTTTTCTCCCCGATTGTTATGGGATGAAAGTCGACGGGAAAGTATGAATAATGCATGGTGGGTGAGTTAATAAGAAAAAAATCACCCACTTACAGGTCTTACCAGACGTCATAAAATGTTGTACACTTAATTAGACTTACGTACGATTGCATGTTGTTATATAAGATTATTTTTGTAAGATGATTATGCGAGAATTTGTTGTGCCGTTGGTTGCACTAATCGATGTGTGCTGGGGAATAAAAAGACAATTTCTTGATTTCCATCTGATCATGATTGACGTTCGAAGTGGGGTTCTGCTGTACGACGGCTTTCAACCTACGGTACACACTAGGATTTGCAGCGAACACTTTATATCAGGAAGGTAGGCTTTGTCTGAGTTTAACAAAGAATTAGCTGGCGTTAACGTTAAGGTTACTCTTCGTATACCCGGTTAATATATAGATCTTAAGGAAAATATAAAGTAAAATCGGAAGCGAGCACAAACTTTAATTAAAAAAACTCGCTGAACTGGTACTCGTAGGTTAGCATGTAGTATGTTTGTTGTACGTGTGATGTGACTGGGCCATGAGGAGACGCGTGAAACGCAACGACGACGCTGCTCCGCAAAATGACTTCAGATGAGTTAGAGTCACGTGATGAAATCCCTCTATTGCTGAAAGAACACATTCATTCATCAAAAACATGAAGACCTTTTCTCATATTTTTGTATTGCTTTTGGTGTTTTCGTGCACTTTCTAAATATGGTACGATAAAAACTGAACAGAATTAGATTTTATTATATGACAGAAAGTCACACGATTGTATTTTGCTTGACGTCCATCGTATTTAAAATAAATTATATGAACTTACCTTTTCTGTGCTCTTAGATTTATGACCAAACAGATGTATTCCCAGCTAGTAATCTATAATGTAGATAACAAACAATAACTGATTCTAAGGTTCTAGACGTACAAGTCAATTGTACTATTCTCTGCCAAACCTAATACCGCGAGTGTACATGTACTTACCAGTGCTGTAAATATGTTGTATAACGTTATAATGAAGTAAGGTAAAGCGATTGATTTCATCATAGGTTTCACGATGTACGAGGAGGTGCACTCTCAAAAAAAAAAAAATCTATTAAACACTTAAACATTTCAAAACGCTAAACTTTTTCGTGAGATGAAAGTATTTTGTTAAAATATAGAAATTCAAATGAGTTGAAAAAAAATATTTTCATGACGTATTTACATGTTTAAATAGTATACTGAACAGGAATTCGTGTTAAAGGAACACAATTGTTGCCTGCATACAACTAAAAGCCTAATAAACTTGGGTTGTCAAAGAAATGAAGGTATAATAAATCTTAATATTGCAAGGTATTTCAGCGATTTCATAATTGCATTTCAAATTATAGACGAAGTTGTGAATGTTAAGACTATAGCAAAAAGTTAATTATGACAAGTTTTATAATATTGTATCCCAATACAAGTTTCTAATTCTATTGTGCTGACCTAATGACTCGTGAAACTATAAAACGCATTATATTAGCACAAAATAATAAAGTTACTACACGATTTTTCACTCGTTAAACTTTAACGAGTTTACTATATTAAAGTTAATTCCACCATGTATGTATATCACAAACATTAGTCAATGCCAAGCATTTCCATGTAAAAGTGAAATATACAAATCTTTTCCTTTCTCCGTAAGTTCAGCCCATGTCTACTCTTGGTCAATTCTTTTTCGGATTTTTGTTTTGGTTTTGCCGTTATATGTATCAATAAAAATTGCAAGATGTGGCTATATTATTAATGATATGAAATTCTATCACCTCTACTGCCCGGGTATTTTGTTCTTGGTTTCTGATTGGCTGACAAGGCTCATTTGCATATGCAAGCGGCTCGTCCTTAACGAACGGGGCTAAAATTGCAATTTCCGACACTACTGAATATTCAAACCCCTAATTTACATAAATTTGCATCCTATTAACCTACAATTATATACCGTGCAGGTATGGGGTAAAATGTTATAAAGTTCTATCAAAGTGTAAGTTAATACACTGAGTGCATCTTCATTTAACAGTCTCGAGTCAGGTCAATATAATTGACCTAGAAAAATAAGAATTCGACGAACTATTCTTACACGTCCAAATGTACACCAAGGTCAATACTCTCTAGTCAGCCATTAGCAACACACATTGTACATAGGCCTACAGAGATTGTATACTGTACGACACATAAACCAACAGTATCACTGTGTGACAAATGGGCCTGGCTTCAAGTTAAGTCTGTAAGTGTAAAATCCAAAATAAACACCGCTGTACCAGTGTCAATGGGCAAAAAGGTTCTTACTTAGGTTTTTATTTTGACTGCAAGCCTCTTCTTATCTGTAACAGCTATAACTTACGGTATTTTGTTGGGTATATCGGGTAAAAAATAAAATGGATCCTGAGACACCCACGAAGTTCGAAGCTAAGTTCTTCAGTAGTACATTGTGTTAGTGCCCTCAGTAATTTTTCAAGAACTGTTAGAAAAAAAAAAAAAAAAAATTGGCGCTATGCTTGTATTTCGCAGACATAATATCGCTATTGACATCTAAAACGCAGCCCTGAATTTGTAAGTCGAAATATTATTGTAAATCATCTCAACATATTGTTAAGTGAGTTAATAAACGCTGACAGAGGCAAGCTGATATCCTTCTTTCTTGGAATTTTGTTGTTTTCATTCTTGGTCGTCGGTCAGAAATGTCATCATGCATGCGTGCGCATACAGACAGAAAACACAAGTAATTTGTAATTGGTTGATCTGATAACTTATGAATAAACAAATTAGATAGCTTGCTCATACGCTGTATGTGAATGTCTAATTTCATCAAAAATAATATTTCACTTGTTGTCTAAGTTTTTGTCATTTTTTGAAGATTAATTGCAACATATTTTCATTTTATGGTGATAGAACAGAAATAAACTATTCTTGGTTGGCCAATGTTGGTAATAACCGACTTGCCCTAATTTTTTGAAGAAAAATGGACACGGCTTCACCTCTCCCATTAATCTTCAGATTATTTGGGTTTGCTGGTTATTACCCAACAATGGGCTCGCAGTTACATATCATTTCTTAAACACACAACCAGATTAATGGTATTCACATCGTCAAATATGTTGAGTTACTACATCATTGATGGTCTAGTTTTAATTTCGGAAATTGGGGGAGGGGCACCACTGTGAATACAATAATCAAGGTGAGGCCTTACCGCTTCTCGAGGTCGGACATCCGGGAATGTTGTGGTGCATGGCGACGTAACAATGCTATTTTGACGACCTTGAACCATGGAGTTTGCCATTTCTAAATGGTGACTCCCTGCTCGAACTTCACTCAAAGGGGAAAACAAACAGTCAGTTATCATAGCAGTCAATGAAAGAAAAACATTTTTGTTTGTAATTTTTCAACAAATACTGAACAAAATGTATTTTTCTTTAAGTATGTTGTGTATTAGATAATAGTTTTCAACATATAGGAGTACCATTAATTTTCGCTGACTGGCTGAGGCGACACACGTATTTATAATTTTTTTTTTATTCAATTGACTGTAATGATAAAGTTTCCCCTCCCATCCTAGGAAAACCGTACTGAGCTTGTACACAGTTACATCGACTCGAGCTCGAGAATGATTTATATAGGTTTACAGTGTTTTTTTTTTATATCAGAATTGCAGAAAATTCGTTTAATTATCCCAACAACTTTGTTTGCTTTCTACTAACAGACAAAGGCACATTGCTGCTTTAGTGATGTTGTTACATAGTTATGTTCAAGATGTCGCTCTTTTCCCCAAATTTCCAATGACACCGCAACTTTAACAGGTGCACACGTTTACGTCACCGCTGCACGTGTTACCATCAGGTTGTCGTGAAAGTTGATCAAAGTGCAAGTAACCTGTATTTTGTGCACGTACGCTGCAGTATAATGTTTCGTTACTAACTAGTAACTTACCCTTTTCGCGAAAGTACTCTTGGGGCTGGTACAAAATCGCATAGCAAGTTGTCAAGGATTTTCATTTGGATAAATAATTATAATGGCACCAAACCCGCAAGTAGCATTATCACAGAAGAAAGATAAGCCTGATGGAGTAAATGCTATTCTCTTAGGACCTCCTGGTGCAGGAAAAGGAACCCAAGTAAGCTCAACTTTTTAGGTTTTAGGCCTAACGTTAGGCTAGCCATTACTAACGTCCATATTACGACGTTAGGCTAGGCCTATTATGAAATTAAAAGAATTCTGACCCAGACTCGATTCTGAAGTAGGCTAGGCCTATTATGAAATTAAAAGAATTCTGACCCAGACTCGATTCTGAAGTAGGCTAGGCTTTCGGGCCTAGGCTATTAATTAAGTTTGATTAGCCTAAGGTTTCGCTCTTTAGCGATTTTGTCTAACGTTACAATTAGGTCAAGTTGGATAAATGTTTCTAAATTCTTTCTCTCTCCTTGCCTGAATATGTTATGCACTTGTCACTTGTATGACTCACCCCTACTACCTTCGGCAATGTCAGTCAAAGGTGAGTCATTGAAATAAAAAAATGACTAACATGTGCATCAGTGTACCAATACCTAGGTGTTGAAATTGATAATAAACTTAGATGGGATAAACATATACATAACATAACCAAGAAAGCTAAGTCTATACTTGGCCTTTTAAAACGTAACCTCTCAAACTGACCCACCGACGTTAAATCCACTGCTTATAAAGCTCTAGTTAGGCCAGTACTTGAGTACGCATCTGCAGTCTGGGACCCCCATCACCAGTGCGATGTGGATAAACTTGAATATATTCAAAGGAGAGCAGCCAGGTTCTGTATGGCAGACTACTCTTATAAATCCAGTGTAAAAAACATGCTTTATAAATTAGATTGGCCCCTGCTTAAAACAAGACGATACAACACCCGGCTACATATTAAGGATGCCACACTGAAAAATGAAGTTTAAAGGAAGAAGTTTTAAGTAATATACCATGAAAGAACACAATGAAAGAAACACAAAACACCAAGAATCATCAAAATCGGTCAAGGGAATCCCAAGATATGACTAAATGAAGTGCTTTTGTTTTAGTCGACTTATTTGAAGCGTTTCCATGGCAACGAAATGCAAGATATTGACAATTTGTAAGAGGTACCACACTTAATAAGCATTATGTAAGTCAATAAAACTTGATTTATTATGAAGTATGAGCCACATGCTTTCCAAACAAATGAAAATCAAGCCTAAAAGGTTATTAATCAATGTTTTTCGACCTCAAACATTGTTCCATTTCGCTAAAACACCTTAAACGGTCATTCCAATTTGCAATAATTAGAGGTGTGAAATCTCCATGTTCAATAATCCATAACTTTTCAGTCTTGCAAGGTATGGACTTCAAACTTGTGGAGGTTATAGATACTTGCCCATAGAATATGAATATGGGCATTTACAGCACAAAATAATTTTATTCAGTTAATTATTAATTAACAAAATTGATGATTTCATAACGAGCATAATATCGAATATAGACAGAAAGTCATGCAATTATTCAATATATGCTTTTATGAGATCTAAGTACCATGTAATTAATTTATTTTATTTTCTATTGCCCCTGTGATGCTAGAAAGCAGTTTAATTACTTTTAATTATTGTTAATTACTGTTATTTAGTACATTATATATATACTATACACATGAACACATATATACATGTACACATAACACACACATTATATATACACATATACTCTATAAGCAGTGATGAACATGCATTTTTATGAAATAAAGTGTTAGCACAAGCTGATATCCTCAGTTTACACTTGTGACCATTAGTTCAGCTGCATATGGACCTTTTGAAAGGCCCTATCCAGTCTTACCACGAGGAGGCTGATCACATGAGACCATTACTCATTTGCTCTAATATGTTCTGCAATTTTTTTTCTTTCCATTTTCTAAAGTTTTCTTAACAAACAATACATACCGTTTTGACAATAAGGACAAGTATTAATACAAAAACATGTTTAACGCCAAGATCTAAAGACAAACTTCAACCCCCACCCTTAAATCCAGAACCATTCCCGTATTGATTTTGAAAACACCAACCTCCCATTTCCCCCCAGCCGCAACACAAATTAAAACATCTTCCTTCTCCAACCCAGCACTTTCACAATAGGGGCCAAGACTTCCCCCTTTTCTGGGGTAGTAGACATACTGCAGGGGGACCAGGGCCTAAGGTTGACCTTTGTAATGTTTAAAAATTACACATAAAATATAACGACAAATTAATTTACAATTTGGGCATATGAATTTACTGAAAAAATGATCTAGCACCAGGGGCCTAATTTATGCTTGGTAATTTAAAAAATGATTCAAGTGATTATTAATTACACCTAACAAAGTGCACTAGGTAGGTGTGATACTAAATTTGAACTTGTAAAAAATGTGTACAAATTAAGCCATAAGCAAAGCTAGGGTAGCCTAACGTAGTAGGCCAATTGCTTTCGTAACATTAGGCTAGGCTATTATTGTACTCTGTTTATGTTATGGCCTACACAGTGACTTAAGCCTGGCTTCGTTCTACAAAAATATAATTTAGAAACACTTTGTTAATGAAATTCCATTACTAAGTGAATCTATCAAATTTTAAAAAATATTGCATTACCCCGTTTTATTCACATAATAACAAACATGTATACTAGTTCCACTATTTATAGAAAGACATTTTGTTCATACCCACCAACTTTGACATCCAATTTGCGATCTGGAACCCAACGAGACCAATCTAAGTTATACATATTTGGAAAGCTGAGAAAATGTACTTCTTAGTTCTATATGCCCGATTTGAAATCTTTTTCTTTTAAAAAAATAATAAAAACCTCAATTTTCATCTATTATTTAAAAATTTATCGCAATTGAGTTTTATCTTCGGGCATATATCATTTTAAAGCTTAAAATTTCATTTTTTTTACTTGAGAATTGCTTTTGCATTTCTTCACTTTGGATTGGTAACAAAACCTCTTTTAATAATAGGGTTTTCCCCGTTTTATCGTGACCACACACTATTGCATAGCAAACTGGTCAACAGATCAGCGAGACGACCGGAAAGTAGCGTTACAAAATCGGCCGATATTTCATTCAATCGAACACATAACACACCATCGTTACTCAATTTTGATACATTAACATCATTTTTGTAATGTGAGTGGATTATTTTTGTGTTCAATTGCTACTTTTTTATTGAAAATAATGACTTAAATGTTCGTTTTTTTTCCGAGTTCGGAGCTATTGTTAAAATTTCATTAGGCCAAAATAGAGGGCGCGGATTCTGAAACAAATTATTGATGAAATTTGGTATACAGTGGCAACGCTATACATATGCTATATAAAATCAATAACAATCTTGTCGCCATCAATAAAGATGAACTTATCCCCACCGTTAGAACTAATACAAGAAATAATCATGACCTTAATTTCCAGGTTCCTATGCTAAAAAGAATGTATATAAACACTCTTTCTTCCCTCACACACTAAAGGATTGGAATGCTTTACCGTCAGACATTGTTCATGCACTAAGTCTCAACTGTTTCAAAGCTAAACTTACTAACACCTGTATTGCTAACTAGTTTTTTTTATTTTATTATTTTTTACTCATACTTTTTACGCTCGGTTGGCGTTTATGTCCTCTTGAAGGATTTTTGCCGACTTAACCGTTTCAGATTCAGATTCAGATACAATCTTGGTCAAAATTGTTGAAACACTTGACGATGAAACGGCGTGAAATAATGAATGACGTTACATTTGATCTAGTCCTATACAGATATCACTTCGTTCACTGAGAATTAAAATAGCTTTTTCCATAACATTGAATGGGGATGGGGTGTCTGGTAATGAGGTCCTGAAAACAAAATCAAGTAAATCTTAATTTACTCTTTTGAGTCTTAAGATATTTTTGCACCAAAAGATTATCTTTTTTATAATTATGACAAAAAACACCACAGCAACACATAAAAAGAAAATGCTCCGCAAATTATGACAGTGTTGGCAAACAGAGGATTTCTGAGGTGTTTCAAGTAACTTTGTCAGACCAAGATTAAAGGCCTGAGTAGTTTTAATTTAAGTTTTTAACTTTTGAATTGAGCATTAAATGATCAAGTTGAGAATGAAATGCAAAATTATTTTTAAAATGTGTCATTCCATTCACCATGGTTGATACTGCTGTTTTCAAGTAAATTTTGATAATATTTTGGATTAAACAAGTTTAATTGAACAAGGATTTTTGGCAGTGGTACTGAGAATTAGGTCAAGTTGGATAAATGTTTTTAAATTCTTTCTCTCTCCTTGCCTGAATATGTTATGCACTTGTCAGTTGTATGACTCACCCCTACTACCTTCGACAGTGTCAGTCAAAGGTGAGTCATTGACATGAAAAAATGACTAACATGTGCATCAGTGTACCAAATTGCCAGTCACCAGAGTGACCGAGGGGTGGGTCAATTTACTTCAGACCCATTGACTTTGTACAGAGGTGAGTGATTTGTGAGAGGTGAGTGATTTGTGGGACAGTCATTTGCACAAAAATTGTTAGTCACTTAAGTGACTGAGGTCAACGTACGTGTTTTGACCACCCTTTTGGTGTAATCACCTTGTCCGGGGGTGTACAAGTACAATGCGGCCAGATTATAATTTATGTTATTGAAAAAGAGTGATTCCATGTCTTATCACACGAAATATGCAAAACACTCGTAGGGGCGTACATGTACGACTCAGATTTGCCAAATGTAACGTTATTCTACATGTATGTGTACTCTTCCTGTGTGTATTTCAACATTAAGCTTGTACAGTAAAGCTTTGTGCCACTAGGAAGGTCTGGAAGCTCTAATTTAGAGGAAAAAAGCCCTTCATCTCTTAAAAGTTATTTTTATTTGCTGGAATGATGTAATACAAATAGAGAGCTCATGTGTGATCCATTTAAAGTTTAATCAAAGCTGGAAAAGTTGAAATATTCGTTTAAACTATGCCATGTTTTATCCCTGGCTTGTGTCGCAAAGTTGTGAGGATTGTACTTTTACAGTAATTAACCTTTACTCTACCACGCGGCGATAATATCGCTGTTTTGAAACTAACCTTTTTCTAAGCATAAAATGGAGACTTTACCAAAATCCTATAGGGGTGCAAATAGTTTCATTGCAAAAAACTTGGAAGGATTTTTCATAAAAAAATTCGTAAATTTTGTTCAGACATTCAGAAATTTCACTTTTTGTTTAAAATGTCCTAAAAAATGCATATTTTTAAAACATTTACAAAAATTGCTTAGAAAATAAATTTGGATATTTTCTTTTAATATATAATATGTAGGTAAGTCATATTGTCTAAATCTCATCAGATTTTGCTCATACCTGGTCATAATTGTAATGAAAAGTTTAAAACACCATTGTGTAGCGAAAACAACGTGCTTTTACATGGATTGCTGCAATAAAAGACATACCCCCTAGATCGTTGCTAAAATGTTTGATAGCTATGTCACTCGAGGTATTTAAAAAAAAATTGACATTTACGTTGAGACGACAGAAGAATGTGTATCCCGAATCTTGTTTGAAAGTGAAACTGAGGATAAGGAAATGTCAGAAGGCTTATTGCCAGTGATGGAGATCTTTAGTACCTGGACCCAACCCAGAAGAGGCTTAAATATTATCAGAACCAGGTAAAATAATTTTTTCAATTTTCTAAAATTGTGAGTGCAATTTTTAAACTTCATGCTTACTAACGTAACTCGTTACGCTTAACGTTAGGCATAGTAATGTTAGTTCCGATCCTATCAAAATTAAGCAAAAACAGTGTAATTTAGCTGAGCTTATTTACTTGTAAGGATTATAAACAAATAAATGGGTCACTAAAATGCGATGTGATTAACATGAATTGTCTTTATTATAGTAATTTATAATGAAACTTACAGATCAATCTTTAATTTGTAGTGCAACAGTGCCCATATACCTATTTCGCGAATTCTCAATTCCATGTTGTTAAGTTGTTGTGCAGTGAAGTAGGATTAAAATTTTATGGGGAAAGGGTCCCATGTTGTTGGAAAGAGACAATGTTGGGGCAAGAGACTAATGGTGGGGGCCAAGCTGTCCCATGTAGGGGGAAATTATTTTCTTTGAAGCAATTTGGATCCTGGAAGAGGACCATACTTTTTTTCTTTTTTTTTGAAGGGGGATGATATTTCCCTGGTGCCCACTCCCAATATAAATAAGCCAGAACCCCCACCCCCAACCCCCGTATTTTCTTGGAAACAGTTGAAATTGTATTTCTCTGAAGGATTTTCCTGTATTTGGACAAATTTGTTGACATTTCATATGCGGTACCAATTGTCACTGAATACTTTAAAGAATACGAAGTTTGGCAACGTCAACATGATTACTGATGCTTTGAACCATTTTTGAGTACCTTTTCACAGAGAATTCCTAAAGGAATCAACAAAAGTAAGTTTCTACAAGATTTTCAATATATCCTGAATAAATATATGTATTTATTAAAGCTTCCAATGGCTTAAATTGGTTCATAAACTAAAAATTTCAAGCCTGCGCATAATAAATGAGGTAAATTAGCTAATTTGCATATCATGTGCTTAACATTTTTATTAAAATATTGGTGTAAACATTTCCTTTTTATATTATAATAGTTTTGTGCATCATAGAAAGGAACAATGCATGTTAATAGGAAAGTATAGTGCCAAATCCTATCAGATGGATCATTGGCAAAATCAGAGGTCAATTTTTAGGCCAAAAAGGTCAAACAAATTAAAATTGAAGTATTAATTTTTTTCTTGCTTAAAAAAACTCAGGAGTACTATCAACTGAGTGGTCCTTCTTTCAACAATTCGTCAATATTTGTTTTTTATTAGCCACAAGAAAGCAGAATATCACAAAGATAGCAATTTTAGGACATCTAATAATCTGAATTAATGACCTCATTTGCATAAATTTGCATAATATACTAGAGAATTATGCAGACCAACATAAAGTTTAAAGTCTTAGCTTTCATATAAAATAAACCTATTACAGTAGAAAATGAAGATAAATTTGTTAAAAATCCCCCTTCCCAAAAAGCTCCCTAAAATAACACTTGTAATCTCAAATGCTCTGGTAGAGTAAGGGTTAACTGTTGCAAAACTCAAAAAACAAAACGTTTGGGAAAAATGTTCAACAAGGTCATTCTCAAGGTCAGGGAGAGGCCAAAATGTCATTGATATTTAAATACCTGCAATGAAACTGATTGTAAATTCTGATTGCTTGTTGCTGTATATCCCAGGTGCATGTAGTGTACCTCTCTACCCAATCAAAATTACTGTAGTTTCTATAAGCTTACATTGGACAAAAGAAGCAAAATACTGTAGCTGGCTATATCTTTAACATTTACAAGTTCTTCTAAAGAAAAACATGATAACTGGCCCAACAAAATGGAGTAAAAATTAACCAGTTTGTAACTTTAAGAATTTTCACATCTAGGAACAGTATACAAATTTTAATGTTAAATTGTTACTTTGTGATGTATAAACAAGCAGACCTCTTGCTGGTGGTAATTGAATGCTACAGTACATGTATATTGATTGCGAGAAATCTGGGAGGTTATTGATTACACATCCGCCGGACCTACCATACAGGCCAACATGTGTTATCAATAATATCACAGATTGCTCGCAATCAATATTGAAAATTGAAAACTGGAAGTGACGTTATCAGCACAGCGGCGGTCACCTCCGAATTTATTTTGGGGACGATACCTTCCCTTTTTAACAATTTAAAAGACTACACAGACCATTAATTTCCATGCAAACTTTTGAAATTTTATATCTCTGTAACATGTAACGAAAAAAAATATCAATACACTTTCCCTGCAGTTCTATTGTCCCCTTAGTCCTCTAATGTATAGGCGGGGGAGGGAGAGGGGATGTTGAAATTGGAAATGTTAATATTACTAACATTAGCCCAAAATGTGCTTGCCCAAATTTTGCTCATCTTGTATTAAAGCCGATTCAAAAATGAAGTACTTTATTCAGGAGAACATTTCCCACTCTCTGACTCCACCTCCCATGCATAAATGTTCTTAGGTTGATGCCAATGGAGAGGTCATTGTACTTTCAGGTTGGTTTGCTTCCCACTCTCTGAACCCCCACCTCCTATGCATAAATGTTCCTTGGTTGATACCAATGGAGAGGTTATTGTACTTTCAGGTTGATTTGCTGTAATCTGACAGAGCATTTTGAGGCCTGCTTGTACATGTAGATTTTGTTTGACAAGCATATGTCTTAAATTCTTCTAAGAGTGGGCTGTGTTTGAGAAGAGATACTATAACGGTATTCCTGGTTTGAGCGTCTTGATCAAGACTCCTTGATGGAATGTTAATGCAATTTGTACTTCCTTTAGTGTACATGATTATTCGATTTCCTTTTGCCCTTTGGAAGTTCCTTCCTTGTACATTTTGTCTTAGGGAAATAATAATTCTGCTTTTTTACTTTTAAGTAAATAAATCTTTTGTCACATGTCAAAGTCATTGAATACTATAAAGTAATATGAGTGCAAACGCAATTTGCCTGCCCAACTGTAAAATTTGCACTTTCACATCTGAAATACATGTAGATACAGTACAGTAGGAGGGAAGTAATTAAAAAAATGAGATTAAAATAATTTTTTGTAAGTACTATTAAAGGATTCTATTTCTTTAGCATATACATCGGAAATAGTTCAGAAAGTGATGCAAAGAAAGCCAACCTTCCACAATAAAACTATCCACATCAATGATTTCTAAATGAATGAGACATAATTTCAAAGTTGAATATCTCCTTTATAATAGAAAACATGTAAGATTTTTGAGTGATTTCTTCACCATTTTGTCCATAAAGTCCTCATTTATACAGGATAAACTTGCTTGACCACTGAGTAGCAAAATCCTATTACTGTAAATTGTAATGCATTACAGACCCATAGTTTGATTTAAAAAGGGGCAGGGTGCTAGACTTGTTGAGGGGCACATTAATACGCGTGCGAAGAGCTGCGGCTTTTCGGCGTAGAGTACAGGGCCCCCCTTAAATAAGGCTCAATCCCATGTTGAAGAAGCTCTGTGGTTTGACCTATAATCATACCTCAGAATGAAACTATTCTTGACTGATAAGGACCATTCATGAGCCAAACAGGACAATTGCTTACTATACTATCATTCTGTGTTCTACATCCATGTAATGTATTTCATTCATGAAGTTAATTAACATTAGGTAAAACATTTTTTTTTTTTTCTCATGAGGGGAAGGGCATACCCCCTGAGGGAAACCCCCAGGGGTAGGGAGGGCCCACGGAGGGGCAGGTCAGGCTTCCCCTGTGAAACAGCAATGCTAGGGGTCTGCTTTACATTTGCAAATACATTTTGACTGCTTGAAAAGTTTAAAATAAGATACAAGTAGTTACAGAGAATGAGGGGTGGAGTAGTAGTACATTATGCTCAAATTCAAATAATTGGCACTGTTGATGACCCAAAATGTTCAGTGCAGCTGGTGGAGGATCCAGAGATGGTTGGGATGGGGAGGGGCGAGAGTGTAATTATCCTGCAAACTTGTTATACTGTAATCTGAAAAGCAAACAAAGGTTAAATTGAAATTTTAGATTGAAACACAGCATACACACGTCCATAAACAGTGCTCTTCTGTATCAGAGATAAGTGAAAAAGTGCAAGGGGACAAATTAGAGAAGAGGGCACTCAGGAGAAACAATCAGGTACAGTACGCCTCCATGTAGAAATTGCTGTGTGAAATTGATGAGCGAAGACCCGGCCCCTTTTTATGATGAAAACATTCTTTATCTATTTTAAAAAATGGATAAGGGAGTATCACAACTGGAATATATATTATTGGGTGGCAAATGTCATTGTTTTTTAATCAGATGGGCTTTTTAAATATTTTTTTTAAAAATGAAACATATCGAATATATACAGTTTTCTGCCTTTATGCACTTCTTTTGGGAAATTCTTTAAATAATTTTGTAACACATCTAGAATTTGTGTACAAATTACCCGTCAAATAAATGGAGAATTTGCTGAATTGATTTAGCATACAGTATATCACATGTACCAATGGAAATTAACCTCAGCATGTAGATTGATTGAACCAATATAATATAATAATAAAGATAATATAATACAATATAATACTGTAGTGTGACTGTAATACTGTAGTGTGACTAATACTGTAGTGTGACTGTAATACTGTAGTGTGACTAATACTGTAGTGTGAGTGTAATACTGTAGTGTGAGTGTAATACTGTAATGTGAGTGTAATACTGTAGTGTGAGTGTAATACTGTAGTGTGACTGTAATATTGTAGTGTGACTTTAATACTATAGTGTGAGTGTAATACTGTAGTGTGAGTGTAATACTGTAGTGTGACTAATATTGTAGTGTGACTGTAATGCTGTAGTGTGACTGTGATATTGTAGTGTGACTAATACTGTAGTGTGACTGTAATACTGTAGTGTGACTGTAATACTGTGGTGAGTGTAATACTGTTGTGAGTGTAATACTGTAGTGTGAGTGTAATACTGTAGTGTGACTGTAATATTGTAGTGTGACTAATACTGTAGTGTGACTGTAATTCTGTAGTGTGAGTGTAATACTGTAGTGTGAGTGTGATACCGTAGTGTGAGTGTAATACTGTAGTGTGAGTGTAATACTGTAGTGTGAGTGTAATACTGTAGTGTGAGTGTAATACTGTAGTGTGAGTGTAATACTGTAGTGTGACTGTAATACTGTCAGTGTGAGTGTAATACCGTAGTGTGAGTGTAATCCTGTAGTGTGAGTGTAATACTGTAGCGTGAGTGTAACATACCATCAATTGTTGAAAAATTGGGTGGTTCATCCTTTAAGTACCATGAGGTATTTTAAAGTACTCATTTATCATGAAAGTCCCAGGACTTCATGTTTATTGGTGCTGTCACGACATGGCTCTATTACGTATGGATTATCCTTGAGAAAAATATTGCGATATATCGTAGTATCGCGATACTTTTTAAGAAAACTGACTAACGACAAATTGTTAATATCACTAACGTTATATGATCATTGACTTACAAATTACTCCATGATATGATGAACGGAAAAACAAATGATTTGCAGATCTAGCAGACGATATGATCGTGTGGCTATTATGTTCATCATGCATCACGATCACGTACGAGTTTGGTAATTCAGCCAATGTCACCCCGAATTATCGAAGTGAAAGCCTGAGTGGCCCATTCTGGACCAATTTTTCATTCTTTTTGCCAACCTTCATCAGCATGTGCCAGTGTGTGGTGACGGATCACGATTTTTAATTAGTTGTTTTTATGTTTCACGATTATTTTGCATGTTTTTAATGGCCTAAAGTTGACTTTTAGAATTAGTACCGTAATGTTAGAATTGTAACGTACGAAGTAGCCTAGCCTAGTTGCGCCACAAAATTTCTTAGTTGAGTATTATTTTTTGGTATCGCGATTGCGAAAGGCATATTTCATGTTGTGGGCAAATATATATTGCAATAATCAATATGTCATGACAGCACTCATGTTTATATATCGGTGTTTGGCATCTTCTCATTATTCAAATTATGAACTGGTACATTATTTTGATGTATGTGTTCAAAAAAAACAGTGCATATTTACTATGTACAGTACTTTCTTAGAAGACAAAATGCATAATGGTTACTGTACATGTACATGTGCCTTGGGCAGAAATTGAAAACCGAAAGTGTGTGTGGGAGGGGGACTGCCAAAATCAAAACCAAAAGTAGGGGGAAAAATCACAAATTAAAGCTACTGTAAGGTTAACTGTAAAATCCTGCATAACATAAAGAATTGCAACATACGTCTACAAATGTCTTCATGATCTGGCTCCTTTATATTTTAAAGAACTCATCATTATACGTACAGGTTGAACAGGTTTACGCTCTTCTTCTAACACCATGGGCATTCCTCGACATTCCTCTCACAAAACGCAGAACATTTAAAGACAGGTCGTTTGCTGTAGCTGCCCCTGTCACATGGAATAGTTTGTCATCTTCTCTTTCTTGCATCAATAACTACGACAATTTTAAACGGGAACTAAAAACTCTTTTGTTCACCCAGGCTTTTTTATAATTGTTTGTGTTCATCTTTAGCCAATAAACTATATAACTTTATGAACAGTTTTATTTATTTTCTGTACAGCGCTGCTGAATGTGCATTGTATAGATATTGAGCGCTATATAAATATATAAACATAAACATAACATAGACATACTGTATCGTAAGATATAAAATTACCATGTACAAAAGATATAGATTCTGAAAGAGATTGATGGTAAAATGCCCCCCCCCCCTTTTTGCCCCCTCATTCTCTATGAAGGTTTCTATATAATACTGCAGTGTTATTCGTCCTAGTCCTTTCTGTTAGTTGCTTTTGACAGTTTTGCTGTACATGTATACAGGGACTGTATCGTCTAGTTTGCTTTCAAATCTGACCAAATAAATTCCCATCCATTATGCCCAATCCTTGCTACAAACTTTCAGTCTTTTCAACTGCAAAAACCTTCATTTCGGCTAGAAGCAATTAAGAAACCCACCACAGATAGTTCAGGGATTTTATGCATCAGTAAAATTACTGATGTAATTTTATCCTCCCAATCATCTCTATGCACACAATGGAACTTATTGCGAAGTGCCAGGTTTCGTGGATTTGGCTACTGCAGGGCCAAGTCATGCATGTAATGTGGGGCTGAGGATTCATTTTGACTTTAAAGAGGATGTTTTCATCAGTGAGTTATAATACTCTGGTGAGTTTGGATGCATTGGACTGAAAATTTATAGAGTTATTTATCTCGCAAATTTGAATAAAAACTTATTTTAAAATTCTTGAATTTTCTGGTCTTAATATTTTTGGTTACTGCAAGCTTGCAGAAGCTACAGTAGTGGCTTATTGCAAGCTTGTTTATTCGCCAGAAAAAATTATTGTGGAAGACAAATTGAAAATAAAGTTACAGCTACATTACATGTATTTAAACGTATAAATCTTATGCTACCAAACCAGTTTGGAAAACTTTCCTGGCAATTAATGGTAATGTTTTCTGAGATTCAACTTGGAAACATTATCCAGGAAGTGGAAGCACTGCTGTATACTGCCACAGTAATACAATGATAGTAGAGAACATGGTTAGTCAAGTTTTCATGTACTGTACAGTATATCCAGTTTTAAGTAGATTGAATATAAAGTTGCAATTCTCCAAACCCCAATAACATATTAAAGATATGTTACAAATCTAATGTTATAAGGATTTAATTGCACAACTTGCACATCTAGAAGTGTTTGATTAAACATTTACTAGTATACCACCTGCTTCCCTTGAATTTGTTTAATCCCCTCCCCCTCCCTCTGCCCCCTTCCCAAGCCTCAAAATCAATTTCCTGACAATATTAAAAAAACAATCTGAATTTTATTCTATTCTTTGTACTGCCATAATGTCAAATAATGGTAGACTGGATTTCCTGTATTGGCAGTTGCAGGAGGAAATAAATATCAACCCTGGGATTTAAAATAACAAATCCCTGTTTAATCATGGAGCTATTAAGTGATAGTAGTAGCTCCATGGTTTAACCAAGTGCTCCCCTGAATATACAGGAAGCATTGTATTCAATCCTTTTAACTGTGTTTGTGTGCAGTATTAGCATTGTACAGGGAGGTTGCTGATATCTTTATGCAATATAAATCCTTGATCGTTGCCTGGTATATTTGTTTGTCTAATGTCCAGATGCTATTCATTTTGAGCATGAACTGTAAAGAAAGTCATCAAACCGTCACATATGCTTTTGTATGTTACAATATTGTACCTGCCATATCACACAGCGTCACAGCCCTGGCCTGTACACTCAACCTGGATAATAGCTGATGTGCAGCTTAAATGAATTCCTGGGTTTGTACAGTATGAGAAATCAGTCAGCAAGTACAGGCATATGAACATGTTGTAAGAGATCTACTGTATTTGTTCAAGGAATTTGATTTGTAAGGATTCAATTGTGGAGATACATTTGCAATCAGTTTAAAGCATAAGGAAGAAGCATAAGGAAGACTAGTTTATACTGTAACAGAATTGTAGTTGTACTGTACTGCAGTTACTGACTGACCCCATATTGTCTTCAAAGTCAAACCAGCCCATAATTTTGAAGCAGGAATATATTGTGGAAGGTTTATTTTTATACAAGAAGTGTTTGTTAGTGTTAATTGGTGATTTGTTATGGCTGTGGCTTCCGCTGCTCCTATCCAGGGCACAGGACCCCAGGAGTTAGAAGATGAAGAGCTGGGCGTTGGGATTAAAGCTATTTTGCTTGGACCTCCAGGTGCAGGCAAAGGAATGCAGGTACATAGAGAGCTTCGCTGCCTTCCTGACTGTAAACAATATTGTTGCCATTCTTGAAAAACAAAAGACAAATTTGCAATTATATTTCTGAGAAAGGGCATAGAATAAATTTGTAATTATATTTTTGATAAGGGGCCCAAAATAAAATTGAACATCAATTTTACACTGTTCTGGAACATAAACCATGCATGTTATCTTTCATGTTGTGGCAAATGTAATTACTGTACCTCACATTATAGAATTTCTATTGAGTATTTGCATTGCTCTGACCCGTGCATTAAATCTTGTTAATGCACGACTGATTAATTGGTTTAATCCATTTTCAAAACATGTAATTTTTTAAATAAAGAGCAATAGAATATATGTAAACTTTTCTCGCTTTTAATTTTTTTTTATATATATATTTTTTCAATGCATTTTAAAGATTCTAACACAATTTTTTTATAAAAAGATAAATGTTTTAGCATCGTGTTTATATGCATATTTAATGCACATGTCAAAGGACTTTGCACTCACAAATGACCCTCCGAAAGTCGGTGCCATTCCAATAAACTCTCTGCCTCACTCAACATTAATCTTTAATCATAGTAGTGTGCATCATGCCATATGCATCAAAGCTGCATTGTGCTCAGTTACTTTCATTATGAGAAGGTAGATTTCAGTTGGAAAAGTGGAAGGAATTCTTTTCCAAACTAAAATTTCTCTAACTACTGGACATAGCGATCCAAGATTTTGGGAAAATAAAATCAGAAATGTAACATACTTAATTCAGCCTGAAAGATTTTTTTTTGGTGCCCATATACTGTAAGCAGACATTGATTTGTGGTAAACCCCTACACTAATGTACACATACAGTACGTCAAAATCTCACAACACATTTTGCGTTCCCCTACAAACACGAGCTAACACAACAAGATCAGTGATTTTATGTAATCAGTACTCAGTAAGTTTACTTTTCATTTGTATGTAAACTACAGTTCCCTAGCTTTACTGTTTCAGAGGGGCAGCTCGCCCTGCCCCTCTGTAACTCACCCCCCCCCCCTTATTTGCATAACAATGAAAATATTTGTATCTACTGTATGATATCTCTAATTAATTAAAGTGGGAGTAGCGGTATTGTTTTACAGAAATGATCATATACATGTATGTGAAGAGGATTGTCTACTTTGAATGGTGAGGTGTAGTGTGCATATTAAGTATGTTATTTGCATAACAATAGACTTGCATACAAAATATTTAACCTGAGATAATAACTTGCTATTCGTTTCAGTGATAGAGGGCATTGGTACTGTTCAGTTGAGCATGATTGGGGGATTGTGTGTGCGTAATAATTAGCCTATTTGCATATATTTGTAGATGTGGTATCTCTTGAATTGAAGTGGGTATGATGATGTTGCTTAAACAAATGATCATTCAGTATACAGTAAGTAAAGAGTATTGTTCACAGTGTGCATTTGCTGCAATATGTTTGACCTGAGATAATAAAAAGAATATGGTTTATGACTTATTAACTTCACATTTCTAGTTATGTTATGATATTGATATTCCTGACATGAATAGCAATCAAAATGTTTGTCTTGCCATGAAGCAAATAAAAGTTTCTTCCTTCTAAAGAATGTTAAATTAGGGGTTTGGGAAATATAAACAATAAACAGAATGTGGGGTAGAAGATGACATTATGATAAAGTAGCTGAAGGAATTAGGATAAGGTCATGTGGGACAGGGTGGAATTGTATGTAGGGCAGGGTGCAGTGGGATGTTGGTCAGGATGTGTTGTGTTGGCATGTTAGACGGTGGATTGGCATGTAGAACAGGGTGGATTGGCATATGGAACTTGATGGGTTGGCATGTGGAACAGGGTGGGTTGGCATGTAGAACAGAGTGGGTCAACATGTGGGACAGGGTGGAATGGCATGTGAAATATGCCATTATTAGTGTTGAGGGAATTTGTATTGTTTCCAATGTCTAGTTTGTCATACGTTAAGCAATATTGTTGTGCATAATTTTGCTTTTAATGTTATTGTACATGTACATTGAACATTGGAAGTGGTATTACAATCCAGAATGTAGTTCTGGGAATGTGAAGGGGCTGGGGGAGGGCACAGGTTGGAAAGGGGCTTGAATTGCTTTCTTTCATTGACATTGGCAAGCCAGGGCCTCTCCTTTCTTTGTTATTCAATTGGTAGAAGTAAAAGAGGTGTTGTACAGTAGGTAAAAGACTGCTAGGTTTTACATGTTTTCTGAGTTACTGGGTGAGGTAAACCTTGAGCTTTTTTTGTCTTAAAAAATTTGGGAAAACTCAAAGATATTTTGAAGCTTGTAGTGTAAATGAAAATGTATTAAAGTGCATCTTTCAAAGCTCAAGTAATTTAAAATCATCTGCCCCTGCTACCCTATTTGTGTATATACTTCCCTCTATAACTCATTCTCTATACTACAGTAGCTTTGAATAGTTGAGCATACTGTCCTTCCAACAGTTCTAGTTTTTCATATGAAGTACAACAATATCACCTGACTCGTATGCACAGTTGTTTAGTTTATTTTGCACTTGTATCACTAGCTTGTTGTATACATACTATATCTACATACAGTATCGTATCATACTGTACCTTCTCTTAGTACAGAATACTATGATTAGCTGATTTTAGGTATAGGAAAATGCCTGTTGAAAAATAGATGTGCGTGCTCGAGCAAAAGTCAAAGAGGATAACAAGTGCTCAAAATTTGGCACCCTAAAAATTGAGAACACATAATATTTCAGTATCATAATAAACACCAACATACTGTACATGATAATTCATACTCGCGTACTTGAATACATGTATGTTTTCTACAATCTCACGTGGCTATCGAAATATAATTTGCTTGAGACTGTAGAAAATTGGTAAAGAAAATAATAATGCAACCCATTTTGTTTCTGCATACTGTATGTTAAAAATGCATTACTGTATGTTAAAAATGGTAAACGCACATACTGTAATATGTATCTTCACAAATGGGCACAATCGATCGGTTGGGTACATTTAAAATGATTACCAGCTTTTAAATCGTACTTTAAATAGCCGCTTGCAATGAGTGTGAATTGTGAATTAGGTGTTTTCTTGGTCAGCAAGCTTGGAGAAAAGACAAAAAACTAAGTATAAAAGACCTGCTTTAAAACAGCGGGAGAATACATATACGCTCCACTTGCTCATCCTATCATACAGTATGTGTGTACTCGCGTTAATGGTACATTTGGTCAATCTGCTTACACAATGATCATGCCTTCGAACGGACTTGAGCCATTTTCATCAAAAATCTTGCTTTTTTTCTACAATTTATGAGCTTTTTCGCTTAATTACTTAACCGGCCTACCAGGTTAAAGAACATAGGGCCTATATCTACAAGGTAATCTTAATTCAGATTCATTTGGAGGTTATTTAGGAAATCCACAGTTACTGAGAAAAACAAAACAAAAAAACTTTGAGAGAGGGGTTTGCAGACTCCTATCTTGATTTAAAAAGAGGTAGGGGGGGTAGATTTGTTGAGGGGCACATTAATGCATGTGCCAAGCGCTGCATGGGCCTTTTCAGCATGGGCCCCCTTAAGGCTTAAGCCTAAACAAATCTGATGAGGGGCAGGGCGGCTGACCGACCAGCTGGGGATGGGGTGGGCCAAATTTTTCAAGCTGACCATACGTGTACTGTAACATGTAATTGCTGTCATTGTACCTGTCTAGTTTTTTCTTTAAATAGGCCAAAATGCTAGCAGATACATATACATGTAATTAAACAATTAGAAAATAAGCACTATTACTTTTTTCTATTATTTCACTTTTGTTTTTCTATGACAAATTAATGAGTTAAACAAATTTCATAAGCAAATATGGACATTTGGGGATGAAGTATCAAGACTATTCATATTTTGTTTTTTTCATGAATATATTATAAACCTGAGCTTAAGGTATTTGGGGTGAAAAGCAATTCCCAAAACATGCATGATGTCATCAATCATTTGCACGTTAACAGTATTTGAAAATTGGCTGTTTACCATGTACTGTATGAGGATAAATGAAAAATTGGAACCCTTTTGTTTAATTTCATGATAAAATAACTCTCTTTAGGAGGAATGGTCCGTCAATCATTCATGGGCTTTGCACAAATTCCACCAGGTATATAATGCATATTTATTTTTAGGGTCAGCCAAGGATTGATTCCGTTTCACTGCAAAGCAGGCTTGTGGCTTCAGCCCCAGATGAATGACCTATTGTGTATGGTGTAACAGTAGCTGGTTGATAGCAAGTGAACTGTGGAGAAGGCTTTCTGGTTGGAAGGTGTGGATTACCCCCGATCTTGTGAAAACTCAGGGTGTGAGGTTGGAGGGGTTCAAGGGACAAAAATTCTTAATGTACTGTATTAAGCAACATGTCAAAGTGTCCTACTGAACTGTACATGTATTCTTTGTTAATTTAAACAGGCCCCGATGCTAGCAGAGAAGTTCTGCGTCTGCCATCTCGCCACTGGAGACATGTTGAGAGCAGTGGTTGCTTCCGGGTCTGATTTGGGTAAAGAGGTCAAAGAAGTGATGGATTCTGGGAAGCTGGTCAGTGATGACCTTGTTGCCAAAATGATTGACATGAAACTAGACAGCCCAGAATGTAAGAATGGCTTCCTATTGGACGGATTTCCCCGTACTGTTGTGCAAGCTGAGAAGGTAATCAATTTTCTTTTGTTTAGTGTTGAACTAAAATGATGATTAAATTGATTCATTTTGCAATTTTGTTAAAATTTGTAGTTGATCATTTTCATTTTGGAATCATCTATTTACTTAATTGTTTCAGATGGATTGTTGTGGAGAAAATCCTTATTATTTTTTTTTTTTAAAGATTATGAAAATTACAGAAAAATACTGATTGGATTGATATATATAGTATGTATCATTAAATTCAAAATCACTGATCTCACATACAGTTCAATAAGGGAAGGGGTCAACTATGACCATAATTACTTAAAAAGATGTATGAATTAAGCAGTAAATCACAACCAATGAAAGATCATTTATAGCAAATATGAAAAGATTTTGCACTTTTTCATTATCTGCATTCTTTACTGTTTGATAGTATGTACTGTAATTCAATGCAAATTATAAATGACGAATCCGTTGGCCAAAGTGACTTCGCTTGCCTTGAACTGCATCTACTAGCAGATGCTAGACTTGTTGAGGGGCACATTAATGCGCGCGCAAAGCATTGCATGTAGTCGAGGGGACCCTTTACAAACAGGACAATTGCTTACTACAGTATGCTATCATTCTGTGTTCTGTATTCATTTATGAGGTTATTTAAAGATTAAGTTTGAAAAAAAAAATCTATTTTTTCCTCATGAGGGGCAGGGCGAACCCCAGTGGGGCAGGGCGAACCCCAGTGGCAGGGCGGACCCCCAGGCGGGTAGGGTGGGCCTATGGAGGGGCAGGGCGGGCCGCCCCTGTAAAACAGCAAAGCTAGGGGTGTGTGTGAAACAAGGTTGTGTCATGGCAATTATGACAGGCTGGGATGGCATGTTGGACAAGGTGGGATGGCATGGGGGACAGAGTGTAATTACATGTGAGACAGGATGGCATGTCGTCTGGATTTCAGGTGGGATGGCATATGGGACAGGGTGGGATAGCATGTGGGATAGGATGGAATGGCCTGTAGGACAGAATGGGGTGGCACGTGGTACATGGAAGGATGGCATGTGGGACAGGGTAGGATGGCACATGGTAAACGATGGGATGGGATGTGGGACAAGGTGGCATGGTATATGGGACAGGGTGGCATGGTATATGGGACAGGGTGGCAAGGCATGTTGTGGGATGTTATCTTGATTGCAGGAGTAACGGCATACAGTTCATGTTGTGGTATGATATCTGGATTTCATGTATTATTTCCTGTAGAGAGGGAAGTAACATGGTATGATATGTGGAACAGAGGGTAGGATGGCAGGTGTGACAGAGGCTGGAAAGCATGTTATTAGTGGCGAGGGGATGTGTATCGCTTGCAATGTCTGGTTGCGTTATGCTTTAACTGTCACGGGATTACCAACAGAATGTAAAAGATGCGTTGTTGATCTTTACATCAGAAGGACAGAAGAAATGATGTTGTTTTCAAATTGGTAACAAAGGACAACTAAAATATACTGTGCCACCTTGCCTGAGGCTGACGTGCAAACTAAACAATTGGTAGTTAACGTTTCAAAATGAAACTAGCCTGTAATGGTTATGGATATTAGGGGATATCTGTACAACCAGTGGTGCAGCCAGCATTTGTGAGGTTTGGGTCAAACAGTGATACACTCACCCCCCCTTCCCCCCACACCCATGCAAGCTAGTAGGTACATGCACAGTACAGTACCTCCCCTTGGTTGAGATAAAGTAGAAAATGATTATTTATTGAAATTGAGGTCTGCTGATCCAAATTTGTGCCTAACTTCCTGGCGGAAATGTTCATGCGCAGGATTACATCAAATGTATGTTTTCATGTGAGTGTGTGATAGAGGGGATGCCAGTTTTAGGACCCACTAATGGACTTGTGGCTGGACACGGACTATGATAATGGAAGAAGATACTGTAATTGTCTCATTGTTGGACGAGTCATCATTCCATTTAAAAGTAGTACTGTACTTTTTCAGTATACTGAATGTGTAGGGGAATTTTGACTTTTTACCTCTGCCAACGAAGTTGGACGGAGGTTATGTTTTTGCCTTTGTAAATTTGTTTGTTTGTCATCAAGATATCTGAAGAACTGTTGATTGAATTGTGTTCAAAATTGGTGTGTGGTTTTGTTACCATCTAAGGATGACATGTGGAAAATGTGGGACATACTGGAACAGGGGAAGGGTGTAAATGGAGGGGTGGGGGACATTAAAAGGCGAGTTTGTATCTCATCAAGATTTCTCAACTACTGATCATTTTATCTGGATTAAATTTGGAGTGCTGTTTTTTTCCTGCTTAAGGAAGAAATGATTACAATTTGAGACATATTGGAACAGGGAAGGTTGTAAATGGGGGATGGGGACATGTTTTTGCCTCTGTTTGTTTGTCTGTCATCAAGATACAGCTAGTATCTCAAAAACTGATGATTGGATTTCAATTAAATTTGGTGTGTGGTTTTGTTACTGCTAAGAAACAAGTGATTAACATTTGAGACATTGGAACGGAGGAAGGGTGAAAATGGTGGGGTGGGGACATTTCAAGGTGACTTAGTCTGTCATCAAGATATCTCAAGAATTGATGATTGGATTCTAATTAATTTTGGTGAGTGGCTTTGTTACTGTTTCAGAAAGAAGTGATTACAATTTTGGAATGATTGGAACAGGGGAAGAGCAGAAATTGAGGGGTGGTGATGTTTCAAGGTGAGATCTGTCAAAACTAAGTTGTCAAGACTTGAGTTAAAACTTTCCAATGGATTGTGCTGAACAATGACTGTGATCTGAATGAAGATCCAAACAATCAATTTTGTGGACTCAATTGAAAATCAAATCAAGTCGCCTCTACTATCAATGTAATAAGAAGAATTGTGTGAATCTTGACTGAATAGATCTCAAACAATGAATGCTCAGCCTGAATGAAAATGAAAGCAATGGTATGGCCTTGGAAGAAATCATCTACCTACTGTGGTGTAGCGGTTTTCATACCTGTCTACAGACCATGAGGCGCTGGGTTCAAGCCTGGGTTAGGTAGACACGCCAGTGCACCACAACTGGTTATCAAAGGCCGTGGACATTAACTTGGTTGTCGATGTTATGACTGTCCGTACGTCGTACCTGTGTTCTCGTCCGGGTCGTATTAAGCGTTTCGTGATAGCATTGTTACTATCATAAGCGAATACGCAGGCGACGACCCGTCATTGTAATTGTGTGTTCACTTACACTCACATTGAAAGAAATCAGTCAAAAGATAATCTTTAAGTGTTTAAAATGCAAATGATCCTTACAGACTTGGGGATGAATGTTGGTTGGCCTACATGTAGGATTTTTGAGGTTGAATATAGTGGGTATGGGAATCAAATGAACACTAAAACTATTCTTGGCAATATCAGGGGTATAGGAAGGTTCACCTCTCTGGGAGGGGGAAGGGGAGGGGGGAATTCCACAAACAATTTCCTGTGACAAGTGCAAAAATTTCAATGGTAATTTAAAAGTTTCCATGAAAAGTTGCTGCTAATCCAGAATTCCCTTCAATTTTTCCCTTTAATTTTCAGGAATTTTTCTTCAATTTTGGCAAATTTTGACCCATTTTTCAGGATTTTTTTCTCTCTAGTTTTGGGGTAATTTTGGTCAGTTTGGGAAATTTTGGCCAGTTTTCCTCACATTTGGCGAGTTTAAGTAGACCGAAAAAGAGATGGCTCATTCGGGAAAGAAAAACCCTTCAGTCAGGGGGGAAGCTTGCACCCCCCTTCCCACCGCCCCCTCTTCCAACGCCACTGCTAGGCATGTTTGAATTGCGGAGGTATGCACTCCACAGAATGCTGATATTCTAGTTCTACCATGATTCACTGATTTCTGGACATTAAAGGGACGGTCATGGTCACTGACTTCCCTTACAAAAATCTCTGATTTGGATTATATAAAATTTATATCGGGGGTAATAAAGTTTAATATGGCCAGATCAAGCCAGATACACTATAAACTTGATCAAATAATCATTTGATATACTGTATACAAACAAGAAAGCAATCCATGGAGTTACTGATCTTATCACCTTAAGCATACAGCATAGTGGGGAAATTTGAGCTAACAGGGTCACTATAACTCTGTGGCTTTTGACCTTGTGACCCCATAGTCTACGGGGACACTAGTTCATGTACCACAGTATCATGATACAAACATAGGATTGTTATACATGTAGCTCTTGCACTTTCGGAATTTAAAGTGGTGCAAAAATGTACAAATTAGTAAATAATTACCCCCTAAAGTTACATATTTGATCTATAACCCTTGACCCTAATCACTAAAACAACTTCTAAAACTGTTCACATTTATTGTACCCTGCTGTAGGACACCATTCATGCTCGTGTCATGCTTACCATTCCATAACTATTGGGGAAATGGTAAAAAGTGGTCAATAGCTCTGTGACCTTTTCACCCCAGAGTCTACGAGACACAAATTCATGTACCAAGGTATCATGGTACAATATAGGGTTGGTATAAATACATGTAGGTCTCGTATTTTTTAGTTTCATAATGGTACAAAAATGTACAAATTAGTACATAATTTCCCCTAAAATCACAAATTTGACCTCTCACCCTTGACCCTAATCACTTAAATAAGTGAAATTTTTCACATTTATTGTATCCTACTGTAGGACACCATTCATGTTAATATCACAATTACCATTCCATAACTATAGGGGAAAATGGTAATAAGTGGTCAATAGCTCTGTGACCTTTGACCTTTTGACCCCAGAGTCTACAGGACACAAATTCATGTACCAAGGTATCATGGTAAAACATAAGGTTGGTATACAGTAGGTATTGTACTCTTTTAGTTTAAAATGGCGCAACATTTTGCATGACCCTTGATTATTTCAACTTCCAATTATCAAAACAAAACAAAATTAGAATGTTAAACCCAACCCACCTATGCATTTGTAAAGATACCAATTAACTCCTTCAAAAGATACAGTCATCACCCAAAACTTGTTTCATTTGACCTGTAACCTTTGACTTTTGGACCCCAAAACCTTGGAGACAAAAGTTGCATGCCACGGGTGGGTATCCATCACCAATTTTAGTTTATGTGTGTATTACAGTTTTTGAGTTATAAGCGACACAAAATTAATTGTTGTACGCACACACACTTACACACACGTACATCCGGACAGATGCAAAAAGCACCAAATTTTGTCCCGTTCCAAAAACTTATGAACCCTAACACCTAATATGAAGTCATCATCATAATATCAAGGGGGTGGCCATTTACTGTAGGAGGTATAGGCAGTTATTTGCCTATACAGCAAAGTGACTGCAATATTTCACCCCCACATATATATGTGGGTGATGAGATAATAAAGTTTATTTAAAGTTATAAAAGTTCAGTCTGCCCAATTCTTTATATGGCCAGATCTGGGATAGATATCAGATCTGGATTTGATAGAACCCAGATCTGGCCCAAAAATGAACCATTTTTGGTAGTGTTGAAATTAGGGTGCAGGATTGTGGGATTTCTGCACATATTATCAAAATCCTGCTGAAAAATTATTAAAGGATAATTAAAGGGGAAGAGGGGGGAATTCACACAAATAGAAAAGAAAAAGATGGCCAAAAATTGCCAAATTTTATATGCCTTTTTTAGTATTTTTGGCCTTTTTGTTATATTTCCAAAAATAAATCTCCCTAGTTTAAAATTCCCTTCCCAAAATAACACAAGTGGGGAAAATTCCCCCCATCCTCCCTCCCCTTAAATTTTGAACCTTAGTGTGAACACTGATATCTGGGATTTATATCTGGGTTTTTAGTGAGGCTGGCCTGTCTTAAATATATCCATAACTCTAAGGTGCATCTGAATGAAATGAAAGTAGGACAAAGTGAAATACTGTACCAAAGCAAGGGTCCAATTTTTCACTGTTCAGAGAACAGTACTTGTTAGTCAGGAATGTCAGTGAATTTTCCCACATCATTGTTCTGGTGGAACAGTGTTCTGTTCACAAGCATGTTGTGGCATGAATGATCAATAACTTTGATTTCTGTTTAAAAGAATGCATGTTGTCAAGCAAGATTATCATTCAAATAATTTGTTCCCACCTTGCCTGCAATTGTCAGTGCAATTAATCATGAAAACACATATGCAAGGCTGCTTGCACGTATGCAACTGGATGCTACTGTACATCATGTACATGTAGATACTAATAACTGACATAAATATTTGCTCATATTAATCAATAAAGTAGTCATGTAAATTAAGCCCATTTTGAAGAAGGAATTTAACCTGTTATCAGAAAAAAAGTTGGAACAGTGAAATCTGATCCCGAACAGTATTATTTGAGAAAGTACATTTCCGTGGAACAGTGGTGAAAAACTTAAATTTCGACCCCTGCTAAAGTCCAGATGTTTTCAATTGTATAAAGTTGACAATTTTTTTTAAGTTTTGGTGTAGCATGTAGCATAAATTTAACTGCTAATTAGATGGAAAGTGAGGGCTAACTTTCGATGAACTTGATTTCACTTGTCAGTGATTTGTAGGGTTTAGCCAATAAGTCTTAGATCTGGACAAACTCACTGCTAATGCTATCCGTCTTAAAGATATACTGTTGTCTGTATGTTAAATGATAAACTTGTCACGCCAACAGTAGTAGTAGTCAAAACTGTACGTAAATGTCTGAATTGTTCAGGGTTATCCATTTGAATATACATGTATAGTAGTAGCAGATAAAGACGGTCTGTTAGAGAAAAATCATTTCAAATATTTTTTTGAAATTTTAGACTTACACATAACATTTTTAGGCAAATTTTTGATCTACTGTACAATTTGACCAGGCAGACTGCATGCTCAGCTGTTTTGTTTACATACATTAAATACTTTGTCTGACCATTCTATGAATAAGAACAACAATTTCTGATTGAATTTATATAGACACACACAGATCATTTTCAATAATATAAGGATTTTGAGATGTTTCCATCACTCATTAATACTACAAATTGTACCCAATGAAAAATTCCCCCCAAAAAATTCAACCATAATTCTAAAGATACAAGTACTATTTGCTCGGAACGTAAAGATCTTTTCAATATAGGCTGTTAATTTCCATAGATATTCAAGTTGAAAACTTTTAAAGCAGCCCATGGACTATTAAGTACAGGATGATTGACCTATGACCTTTTGAATCCTCCTCAGCTGGATGCACTGCTGGAAAAGAGAAAAGCCAAGCTTGATGCAGTGGTTGAGTTTTCGATTAAGGACTCATTGCTTATCAGGAGAATCACCGGACGCTTGATCCACAAAGCAAGTGGACGGACGTACCATGAGGAGTTCAGCCCACCTAAGGTTGATATGAAGGACGATGTAAGTATCTGCATTTTTCTTTCAATGGAGGGATAAGGTTAGTAGTCATGCATGCCCATCATATATGGAATACATCCATAAAAGGAAAAAACTTGTAAAAGAAAATATTCCAAAAAATCTTATTCTGTTTGGGACATGATGAACAAGTCAGGCTTTAAATTTTCATGTCGCGGTGCCGCATCAACAAACTTTAAATTTTCATGTCACGGTGCCGTTAAAGATCAACAAACTGTAAATTTTTATTTTCACTTTTTGCTCTCAAGTACACCATTGTTGATAACTTACTGAGGACAACACCCTTTTGGCACATTTGACTTTACCTGTTGCAATGCCGTTAAACATCAACAAACCAAACCAAACCTGATGACAACACCATTTCAAATTCCACATAAACCCTCTGCCCTAAAAATATACACATAAGTCAGCCATGTAATACTATACAAAACCTGTCTCTTCACAAGAAGCACCATTGTTTCTTTACAATAAGGAGTGTAACTAGTGCACTTAAAATCAATGAGTTTTTTTGTGGTGGGTTTTATAATTGCTTCCATGCAGCAGAATCTTAGTCATACTGCAGAAACTGCCAGGTTCTTGAAGCTGGAGAAGACTGAAATGTTGTCCCTTGCTTTAGAAGTAATGAGATATTCAAGTTTAAAGCTCTGTCAGATCAGAGTTCCTAGAGGTTTTCAATTCCTGGAAAGTCATGGAATATAATTATTGTATTTTCCAGTGCTGGAAAGTCATAGATACCAGACCCCTAGCTTGATTTTAAAAGGGGCAGGGTGCTAGACTTGTTGAGGGGCACATTAATGTGCGTGGGAAGCTCTGCGTATTTTGGGTGTGGAGTCACGGGGCCCCCTTAAGGCTCAAACCCCTGGTGAAGAAGCTCTGGGATTTTAGCTACAATCATGCATCTCAGAATGAAGCTATTCTGAATGATAAGGACCAGTCATTAGCCAAACAGGACAATTGCTTACTATGCTGTCATTCTGAATCCATGAAAGGTATTCATTTATGAGGTTAATTAAGATCATTAAGTTAAAAAAATAAAAGGGCGGACCCCCAGCGGGTAGGGTGGACCCACGGATGGGTAGGGCGAGACGCCTCTGTAAAACAGCAAAGCTAGGGGTCTGGATACAATTGTTGTGGCCCTGAAAAATTTCCATGATAGTATTGCAGATGCAAGATTGTCTAAAGGATTAGTTCAGGGGTCAAGCAAATCTATCTTATATAAAAGAGGACTCCAAAAGAAACAAAATAGTTCAGAAAACATTCAAAAATCATATTTCGTTAAGGAATGTATAAGTTCAAAATTTGGTATCATTTGTGTAGAAATGACTGAAATCAGACTATCTAGTTGCGATGTCATAGCCTCCGTTTCCTCAAAGTTTTGATGTATTCTATCATATTTTGTCCTGTGATTTTGTGGCTTATAACCATTTGATTTATCAGGAAAGTAGTAAAACAGAATATAGTAAAGTTAATCATACTTTACCGCTTGAAGAAAGTTTGAGGGAAAATAATTCAAATAGTAAAAAAATTCAATACATATTCTTTAAAAGACTTAACAATTGTTAGTAATGAAGGCACCAGACTTCCATAGTAAACTTACTACCCCAGTCATTTCTACACAGATAAGACAGAGGTTGAATACCTTCTAAACGGAAACAAGACAGTTGAACGCTTTATTCACAATTTTTTTTTTGTTGAAATTCTCTTTCATATAAGATGAACTTGCTTGACCACTGAACTAATCCTTTAAGTGTCAGTTCCTTCTGTTCAATGGTTGTTCATGTTTTCTTTTTCCAGGTGACAGGTGAACCGTTAATCAAAAGGTCGGACGACAATGAAGCCACTCTTAAGAAGCGACTGGAAACATACCACACTCAGACCGTACCTCTGGTGGATTACTACACCAAACGGGGACTTCATGCCAAAATTGAGGCAGCTAACAAACCAGCCACAGTGTATAGCAACATTTTGGCAGTTTTTGCTAAAGCTAAAAGCAAAGACAAGGTCTTATTTGTTTGATGTAGAGGAATGTGACATTTGTCACTCGCACTATATTTGCACCCTCCTGAAAGGGTGAATTTTAAATTTCTCAGAGCAACCATAGTATCAAAAATAACAAAATATCACTTCATGGAGTCAAATCATACCTACAGTACCTGTATGGGCGACCTTATAGGAATTCCACTTTGTTTTAACAGTGGATGTGTCTGGTTACCTGTTAACCCTTGTTGCACCATGCCCGGACAGGAGACCTGCGCTTCACTCACATTCAGTCCAACAAGGGTTAATAAAGTAACCCTTGTCCGACTACACCCTGAAACAGAAAGGGGACCCGTGTTTTAGTCAATTTCAGTCGAACAAGGCTTAAAACCATGTAAATCCATTGAAACCAGTTAAAACTGAATGAAAATTAATTACAGACAGTGAATAATAGTAACTTTACTTGTTAAATTTAATTGATATTTTTGCTGTTATAAACCATTATCACTCAAGTTTTGCTGTTAAAACCAGTAATTATCTTTTAGAAACAATTAAGAATTTCCTTTTCCTGAGAGATGTCATAGTGAGAATCAGTCATAAGTGATCAGCTGAAAATTAATATTTGTAAGTCACAAACTTGTTTATTTATCAACCAGTTGACATGGGCATGTTTGTGGCGAGTGTATAGTTTGTCGTATTCTCTCCAGTTACCTTTATTGATATGGGTATGCCTGTGTTGAGTGGCCCTAGCAGAATATTTTGAGGGGTACCTACATTAAAGGAGACATATAAGTCTGATGCAATCATTATTTCATATGATAGATACAAATCGTAACCAACTACCTGAAACAGCAAGGCAAAAACTTATTTCTATCTCAAGTTATTCATGTTTAAAGTTGACACATGGAGGCTGCCATTTTGTTCAATTCTGTATTGAAATATTGTGCATGACATAATTTCCCCCAGTACGGACATAGGGAATTTAATGTATTTTTTTATCAATGTGATTAAAAGTTTTTATTCTTTAATGATGTGACACAAAGTTTTAACAGAATATTTTGTTAATTTCATGTGTACACAAAAAATTCATTGACCCTTACATAAGAATTTTTTTCTTTTTATAACCTAGAAATCTTGAGGTAGATTAAATACAAAGCAATCCAACATCCTGCTGGGCTGATGACATCATAATCTGCATGTTTTGAAATGAAAATGGTTGCTCCCATAGTAGTAGAAAAAAAGTTCTTAATAATTATAACAAATTGTGTTAGATTGCTAAAGGGGTATGAAACTTGGTCAGAAAAATTTGTTATTTTTTAATTCTATCGTATGAAATAAGGATTATGTCAGACTTTGTCCCCTTTAAGGCCAAATCCCACCTGTTGTATGGGCCAATTTCACACCACGCACAGCGAGTGATTTTGTAGTAAATCAACAATGAAACATATTTGAAAATGTTTTTACCTTTTGCGATCCAAGTCTTTCTGATGATAATGGAAAATTGACACGAAATGCAATTTTGCTCAGATTGTAGAGCACTTTTTTGCCGCAATGCTGATTTTGCTTAAGTTGGCATAATCACGTCCCTTGAAATCAAATTTAATTTATTATCTGAAATGTCATATGACGCATTTTATGCAAAAACAAGGTCAAGATGTTTCTTTTCCTTTATTTTAGTCAATTGTCAATATTGTTCGCCATGCTGCATTTGATGTGCAATGGCCTTTACTGTGTGCCAAACCCTTATTATCAGCACTGGATACAGTAGCTATGTTAATACCAGATCAATGAAATGATAAATCCACAGAGTTTTATATAATGAGTAAAGTTTTATAATGAGAATGAATACCATTATTATGACAGAAAGAATTTTTGTTATCTTGGTACGATAATTATTGTTATTGTTATTTCTATTATTTTAATCAATGATAGTGAAAAATATGAATGGTAAAGGAATGCATAACCTAAAATGTGCAGCTATAAATGTTTCATAGCCATTATTTAGAAGTTCAAAAATACAGGTGGTTTGTCACTGAGGCAGTATAACTCAAGGATGCCTGTACACAACAAGGGTGGTCGTCCGCTGCCCTTCATCACATGGAAGGGAGGGGGGAGGGAAGTGTCCTTAATTCATTGGATAAAACATTTTCTTTGACTGTTTTATATGACAATAGTTATACTGTACAAATACTAGTTATGGCACTCCAAAACCATTTTCATTAATAATAACTGATTTTGTCACACATATATAAAAATCCATTTTGGAATTCTGATCTGTAGAGAGTTAAAAGGATTAGTTCAGGGTTCTAAAATGTCCATCTTATATGAAAGAGATTTTCAAAAGAAACAAAATGGTAAAGAAAGCTTTTAACAATCTTGTTTCCATTGAGGAGGTATTTAAGTTTAAACCTGTCTTACATGCCGAAAAGTTTCTCTTTAAGCCTACCCGCATCCAACACCCAAGTTTATCCTGAAAACTCAGATATGACAATTTCCAACTGGACTTCCTGTTTAGTGTATTGTGTTTCCACACAAAACATTGATTATTTATCTGCCATTTCCATGCACACCACAGCCAAGTAGCCCAAGATTATTTGTGTGAAAGCCATGACACAGGGCACCTTTGTGAATGCATTCACTCGTCTGTGTCAGGTGACTTAGTGGGAGATATTTGTTTTCAGACTGGTGATAAAATAGCTGTGTATCATATGTCTGAGGTGGTTTGTGCATTAACTGTGAATGATTGATGGACCATTTCTCCTAAGGAAAGATATTGCTTCATATGTCGGTGTAGTAAGTCTACTATGCAAAGTTAACAATTGTAAATTTTAAAGAAAATTTATTTAATTTTGTTACTATCTAAATTATTTTTCCTTAAACTTTCTTCAGGTGGTATATATATTAAAAATAACCTTCCTAGATTCAGTTTTACTACTTTTTTGACATATCCCATGGTTTTAAGACCACAAAATTGCCAAACCAAATATGATAGAATACATAAAGACTTTGATGAATCTAAGGCTATGACAACACAACTAGTCTGATTTCAGTCGTTTCTGCATAAATGATACCAAACTCTAAACTTAAAATATCTTCTTAATGTAGTGGGATTTTACTTTTTATACCCGTTTTGTTTCTTTTGAAGCCTTTTTTCATATAAGATGGACTTAAGACTTTCTTGACCAATAAACTAATCCTTTAAGCTGCATGGTATACTAATTGTTTGTTTGTACATGATCCTACCCTATTGGAACTCAGCAAGACTCCTTTATGGAGCATTGATGCCAAGCTATAGCTGATGCTGCTTACAGCAACTGCCAGTCTCATGTGTAACACACAAAGCTTTAGGTCTAGGATTGCAGATGGGAAACCACAGCTCAGAAAACTACCTCACAATTTTGATGTCGGAGTTGGGACTCGAAAACTATGGCCTCTTTGGTTGGGACGCTGCATATTATACCACACCACTGAGCCATATTGCTCCACCAATTGTTTACTGTACCTGTATTTGTAATGAATCATGTGGATGCAACTGGTCAGTGGCTGGGATTTGTTTTCAACATAGGGGGGATGAACCCAGACAGTGGTGTAGTCAGCCATATAGGCTTTATATAAGGCTTCATTTTTAGGAAGGGAATGGTATTTGTCCCCCCAACAAAATTATTGAGGGGATATTATTTGAAGAAAGCGCCACTTGAAACACGGACGGGATGAAACTGTCAGTCATCTCGTTAAAGGACATGACATTCTCTCAACGAATTGCCCATAAATTACGCAATCAAGTGACCACAAATTTTGTTATAATATTGACCACAAATTTTGTTATAATATTGACCACAAATTTTGTTATAATATTGACCACAAATTTTGTTATAATATGAGGTGGAGTAACATGGAAATGAAATCGGAAACTCAAAACTTTTCAGTGACTGATTGTCGATGTTACGTAATCGTTCTTGCGCTTACTAGAATACCACAGGCACAGAAAACCAGGATGGAGTAGTGTTGAAGGGGCGGATTCTGTAATGATGTCCCCCGTCCCATCCCTGCCATTGCATCTGGTGTATGTCTCCTTTTCAGCCCTTTGTTCCCAAATATATTTATTTAAATTAATTATTTAAAGAATATTGAAGTGAGTAGGTACAGAGTATTAGTTCTTTTAAGATGAATATGCATATGTTGAGCGGTCACTAGATTCTCAGATCCACTGCTATGTTTTATGATAAATATATTCTATAATGAAAAGGGTTTCTTTCTTTCAGATTGAAAAAATATGTATTCTCATATTATCTCATTTTCATCTGATTTCATTTCATTTGAATTGTTCATGTGAGCAATTAAGAAATCTTATATCTCTTATAAGATATGGAGGAATACATAGAGGATTACAAGTGCTTGATTTTGGTGTATTTTTATAACATTTTTGATCAGAACATCTACAATGTTTTCACCTGTTTAAAGGATTAGTTCAGAGGGCAAGCATGTTCATCTTATATGAAAGAGGACTTTAAAAGAAACAAATTATTGAAAAGGCGTTAAAAATCTTATTCCGTTAAGGAGATATTCAAGTTAAAAGTTTGGTATCATTTCTGTAGAAATTTAATTTTTTCTTTATTTAAATTATTTTTCCAGTTTCTTTAGGTGGTATATTATAAATACCCTTCCTAGATTCAGTTTTACTACTTTTTTGACATATCCTATAGTTTATAAGCCACAAAATATAATAGAATACATTAAGACTTTGAGGAATCTGAGGCTATGACATCACATCTAGTCTGATTTCAGTCGTTTCTACACAAATGATACCAAACTTTAAACTTACATATCTGCTTTACGGGATAAGATTTGTGAGTGCTGTCTTCACCATTTTGTTTCTTTTGAAGTCCTCTTTCTTATAAGATGAACATGCTTGACCACTGAACTAATCTTTTAATTTTCATAAAAGGATTCAATTTGAGATGTCTAGCATTTTGGATTTCAAGGGTGCATGGTACAGGAACTTTTCTCCATTAATAAGATACTAATAAATTCTGGTGTTTCAAAGTAGTATACCAATGTTCAATCCAAATAAATGAAAACTAGGCCTATTTAATTGTGATAGCCAAAACGCCCCTCAAGGAGATTCCAAAGCAACCAGCAGGCCAAATGGGATCAGCATGCCAAAGGGTCTTACATGCCAAAGCATTCAATTCAAATGCACTAGCAGGTTACATGGACCATCTTCTGGTTTAATAGCTATAAAGGAATCCATGTAACCAACAATGCTTCGAAATAACACTAACTCTTTACCCTTCCAACAGTCCACAAACTGATTTTAAAATACAATTTGCAACAGGTTAGCGCATATCGCCGCTAAATCAGACCCAGAACAAATTGCACACGATCTGCCGTATAATTGGTAAAGATACATCATTACTCTGTTTTGACTGGGGCATATATATCTTACCCACCCCCTAAATTATTCATGCGGCTCATGCCTTTATCGAAGGGGGGGTTCATTGGAGCTGAAAAAGTGCCCTTCAGATCATAACACCTGTTGTATATCTTTCTGATGTTAAAAAACAACCCCAGTATATACCTCCGCCCACCCTTGTGAAGCATCATGTGTTGTAAAGGTGAAGTGAACTTTCATATCAAAAGCGAGCTCCCTTTTAATTACCTGGCTACGTGTTAGCGCTTCACTTCCACCAACTGTCATCTCTGTCCCATCCGGAATGCCCACCCTGAATCATCACCATCTTTCTTCACCATAAGCCTAGTGGCTCGTTGATATTCTCCTTAAAACCATAGAATGGTGGTGATTCTAACACAACTCCATGCTGCAGCAGTCATATCTGGCACAGTAAATCCACTCCATTTTGTTAAGCTGTCAAACCATCTTGCACGGCGGTGACCAGTAAATCTCTGGAGTGGCTGATGAACTAAGTCATCCGTCTCGGATCAATTGTGAAAGTTGCTTCTTAAAGCCTGGAGGTCCTATCTACCCATGTCAGTATAAATAGGCACCGCCAGATGGTTCTGCCAAGGGCTACTAGGTAATTTTTTGTTCAGTGTCTATGCCCGGTATGCAAGTGGATGCTCCATATCCCCTCAATCCTATCAGGAAAATCCTACTTCAGAACATTATAAACTACCCTCGCTTCCACAGCAGAGCTTTTTTAAAGAAATTCTTAGTGGAACAATCCAATACACAAAAAGGACCTTTTCGATAGTTTTTTAACTCGTTATGCCCTCTTCCCCCGTTCAATTTTGCTTATCCGACATTTTTTCACTTTCGGTAAATTTCCTTCATTTCTGCACTTTTTTTCCAGAACTTTTTCCAAAATTTTCATGAAATTTTATTTTCAGGTAATTTTTTTCTTCAATTTCCAAGATAATTTTCCTGAATTATTGAAAATATTGATGGTTCGCATGCCCATGCAATTTGACACCCATATCATATGACCCTGCCAGTTGTAAAAATGGCATTTCACACTAAGTCCCACATGGCATCCCATTTCCCACATGTCATCTCATACTAAGTCCCACATGACATCCCATCTCTTGTTCCACATGGCATTCAAACATATATCCTACATGGCATTCAAACATATCTCCTACATGGCATTCAAACATATCTCCTACATGGCATTCCACCATGTGTCCCACATGGCATTCCACCATGTGTCCCACATGGCATTCCACCATATGTTCCACGTGGCATTCCACCATGTCCCATATGGCATCTCATCCTGTGATCCACATGGATCCCATCCCAAATGGCATCCCATCCATATACCACATGACATCCCATCCCTTATCCCACATAGCATTCACCATATCTCCCTGGTGGCATTCCACCATACAGTATGTCCCACATGGCATTCCACAAAATGTCCCACATGGCATCCCACCCTATGAACCACATGCCATTCCACCTTATGTCCTACACACATGGCATCCCACCTGATGTCCCATATGGCATCCCAACCTATGTCACACTCTGTGTTACTCCTGGCATCCTACCCCATGTCCTACATGGCATCCCACCCCATGTCCCACATGGCATCCTACCCCATGTCCCACATGGCATCCCACCCCATGTCCCACATGATATTCCATCCCATAGCACACCACCTTATGTCCTCATGGCATTCCACCCTATATCCCACACACCCTGTCCCACATGGCATCCCACCCCATGTCCCACATGGTATCCCACCCCATGTCCCACATGGCATCCCACTCCATGTCCCACATGGCATAGGCTCCATAAGTCTCGTCCTAGCTATCAGTCCCTGATTGAGCACACTCTGTATGAAAGTCTATCAGTCCATAAAATAACTTATATGCAAATGATCTGTTAAATAAAAAAAAAAAGGCAGCCATAAAATCATGTCTGATATAGCCCTTGGTAAATATTACATTCTATGTTCCACATGGCCCCCATCCATGTCCCATATGACATTCCTTCCTATGTCCACATTCAGTCACATTCCCTGACTGAGCATACTAAGTAAAAAAGTCTTGTCAATTCATATACTGTAGCAAATTTATGCAAATGAACAATAATAAAAGTGGAGTTTAATAATTATACCTGATACAGGCATTGGTGCACAAATATTTTGAATAAGTTAAAGTGTTTTAAACCTCCAGTGGTATGAAAAACACTTGAGGATCTTTGAAAACTTTGGGGGAAATTATATCATCTTACAGTTATCTTTAAAGGAAATATCATATGTTTTGTAGACTTTTTAAGGAAACTATTCTTCAACCTGTCTTAGGAGTCTGAAAAACTTTAAAAGTTAGTAAAGAAAATCTATAAAAAAAAAATGAGATATCACAGACAAAACTGTGATGTCCGGCTGAAATTGCCATTACATAGGATAGCATTATGCTTCGCATGCTCACCAAAAACAAGCATTTTGAAGTGTTTTCTTGTTCATATATCACATTCTTGGAAATACACTATTTTTTTCCTCTTTAAATTGATCATAATTTGAAAACTTATTCATGCTATTTTGAAAATTTGAAAATTTAAATTTTTCTACCCTTCAATAGCTCTTTAAAGGAATATTCCCATAGTTTTTTGTTAAGTTTTATTTGAAAGAGCGCCACTTTTGGAGCCATTTTGGTACAAAAATCAGGTTGATATCGTATTCCGTTTAGGAGATACAGGTATGGATTTTTAAAGATTTCCCATTTGCATTTAAAAGTTTTTGTACAGTATGATTAATTTGTGTTTAATGTCATAGAGGCAATTCCATTGCAAATGTTTATGTATTTTTGAATGTTAATTGGTTGTTTATGTATGATTAGAAACAATTTTCCAAAAGTTTTCAAAGTAGGGTATATTTGGCAATGTATACAGATACCTAACTTTCATCAATTAATTTTTCTAGCAGGTTTTACTAATAAAAAAGGGTGATAGATTTTAATCAAATACATAAACTTTGTGGGAGAATGTGTTGCTGTGATGTCATACTGAGCCTTTTTATATTCGTTTATTGACATTTTTTGTAAACCTTTAAATTTAAATGTCTTCTGGTGGAATATCTCCTGTTGATCATATCAACATGATTTTTGTACTACTATTTAAAAAAAAATTCTCTTTTTTTAGGAAAAGGTTACAAAGTAACATGGGAATATTCCTTTAAAAACAAGGAAATATTCCTTCAAAAACCATGGAAATATTCCTTTAAAACCATGGGCATATTCCTTAACAAAAGGTGGTTCCGAACCAAAAGGTGGTTCCGAACCAAAGAGTGGTTCCGAACCAAAAGGTGGTTCCGAACCAAAAGGTGGTTCCGAACCAAAAAGTGGTTCCGAACCAAACGGTGGTTCCGAACCAAAAGGTGGTTCCGAACCGAGAGTGGTTCCGAACCAAGGGTGGTTCCGAACCAAAAGGTGGTTCCGAACCAAAAGGTGGTTCCCAACCAAAATGTAGTTCCGAACCGAAAGGAGGTTCCAAACCAAAAGGTGGTTCCGAACCAAGAAAGGGTTCAACCAAAAAGGTGGTTCCCAACAAAATGTAGTTCGAACCGAAAGGAGGTTCCAAACAAAGGTGGTTCAACCAAAAGGTGGTTCGAACAAAAGGTGGTTCGAACCAAAAGGTGGTTCAACCAAAACGTAGTTTCAACCAAAAACGTAGTTTTGAACCAAAAGGTGGTTCCAAACCAAAAGGTGGTTTCGAACAAAAAGGTAGTTCCGAACCAAAAGGTGGTTCCGAACCAAAAGGTGGTTTCGAACCAAAAGGTAGTTCCGAACCAAAAGGTGATTCCGAACCAAAGGTGGTTCCGAACCAAAAAGTAGTTCCGAACCAAAAGGTGGTTCCGAACCAAAAGGTAGTTCCGAACCAAAAGGTAGTTCCGAACCAAAAGGTAGTTCCGAACCAAAAGGTGATTCCGAACCAAAAGGTGATTCCGAACCAAAAGGTGATTCCGAACCAAAAGGTGGTTCCGAACCAAAAGGTGGTTCCGAACCGAGAGTGGTTCCGAACCAAGGGTGGTTCCGAACCAAAAGGTGGTTCCGAACCAAAAGGTGGTTCCCAACCAAAATGTAGTTCCGAACCGAAAGGAGGTTCCAAACCAAAAGGTGGTTCCGAACCAAGAAAGGGTTCCGAACCAAAAGGTGGTTCCCAACCAAAACGTAGTTTTGAACCAAAAGGTGGTTCCAAACCAAAAGGTGGTTTCGAACAAAAAAGGTAGTTCGAACCAAAAGGTGGTTCCAACCAAAAGGTGGTTTCAACCAAAAGGTAGTTCAACCAAAAGGTGATTCGACAAAAGGTGGTTCCGAACCAAAAAGTGGTTCCGAACCAAAAGGTGGTTCCGAACCAAAAGGTAGTTCCGAACCAAAAGGTAGTTCCGAACCAAAAGGTGATTCCGAACCAAAAGGTGATTCCGAACCAAAAGGTGATTCCGAACCAAAAGGTGGTTCCGAACCAAAAGGTGGTTCCGAACCAAAAGGTGGTTCCGAACCAAAAGGTAGTTCCGAACCAAAAAGGTAGTTCAACCAAAAGGTGATTCAACCAAAAGGTGGTTCCGAACCAAAAGGTGGTTCCGAACCAAAAGGTGGTTCCGAACCAAAAGGTGATTCCGAACCAAAAGGTGATTCCGAACCAAAAGGTGGTTCCGAAAAAGGTGGTTCCAACCAAAGGTGGTTCAACCAAAAGGTGGTTCCAACCAAAAGGTAGTTCGAACCAAAGGTAGTTCCGAACCAAAAGGTGGTTCGAACCAAAAGGTAGTTCGAACCAAAAAGGTAGTTCGAACCAAAAGGTGATTCCAACCAAAAGGTGATTCAACAAAAGGTGATTCCAACCAAAAGGTGGTTCCGAACCAAAAGGTGGTTCCGAACCAAAAGGTGGTTCCGAACCAAAAGGTAGTTCCGAACCAAAAGGTAGTTCCGAACCAAAAGGTGATTCCGAACCAAAAGGTGGTTCCGAACCAAAAGGTGGTTCCGAACCAAAAGGTGGTTCCGAACCAAAAGGTGATTCGAACCAAAAGGTGATTCAACCAAAGGTGATTCAACAAAAGGTGGTTCAACAAAAGGTGGTTCGAACCAAAAGGTGATTCCGAACAAAAGGTAGTTCAACCAAAAGGTAGTTCGAACCAAAAGGTGATTCCAACCAAAGGTGGTTCGAACCAAAAAGTAGTTCCAACCAAAAGGTGGTTCCGAACCAAAAGGTAGTTCGAACCAAAAGGTAGTTCCAACCAAAAGGTGATTCAACCAAAAGGTGATTCCGAACCAAAAGGTGATTCAGAACCAAAAGGTGGTTCAGACAAAGGTGGTTCCGAACCAAAAGGTGGTTCCGAACCAAAAGGTAGTTCCGAACCAAAAGGTGATTCCGAACCAAAAGGTGATTCCGAACCAAAAGGTGGTTCCGAACCAAAAGGTGGTTCCGAACCAAAAGGTAGTTCCGAACCAAAAGGTAGTTCCGAACCAAAAAGTGATTCCGAACCAAAAGGTGGTTCCGAACCAAAAGGTGATTCCGAACCAAAAGGTGATTCCGAACCAAAAGGTGGTTCCGAACCAAAAGGTAGTTCCGAACCAAAAGGTGATTCCGAACCAAAAGGTGGTTCCGAACCAAAAGGTAGTTCCGAACCGAAAGGTAGTTCCGAACCGAAAGGTAGTTCCGAACCGAAAGGTAGTTCCGAACCGAAAGGTGGTTCCGAACCGAAAGGAGGTTCCGAACCGAAAGGTGGTTCCGAACCGAAAGGTAGCTCCGAACCAAAAGGTGGTTCCGAACCGAAAAGTGGCTTCGAACGAAGGTGGTTCGAACCGAAAGGAGGTTCGAACCAAAAGGTGGTTCGAACCGAAAGGTAGCTCGAACCAAAAGGTGGTTCCAACCAAAAGGTGGTTCGAACCAAAAGGTAGTTCAACCAAAAGGTAGTTCGAACCAAAAGTGATTCCGACAAAAGGTGGTTCCGAACCAAAAGGTGGTTCGAACCAAAAGGTGATTCGAACCAAAAGGTGATTCCGAACCAAAAGGTGGTTCAACAAAAGGTAGTTCAGAACAAAAAGGTGATTCGAACAAAAGGTGGTTCCGAACCAAAAGGTAGTTCGAACGAAAAGGTAGTTCCGAACCAAAAAGGTAGTTCGAACGAAAGGTAGTTCGAACCGAAAGGTGGTTCGAACGAAAGGAGGTTCGAACGAAAGGTGGTTCGAACAAAGGAGGTTCGAACCGAAAGGTGGTTCGAACGAAAAGGTAGCTCGAACCAAAAGGTGGTTCCGAACCAAAAGAAAGGTGGTTCCGAACAAAAGGAGGTTCCGAAAAAGGTGGTTCGAACCGAAAGGTAGTTCAGACAAAGGTAGGTTCGAACCAAAAGGTGGTTCGAACCAAAGGTAGTTCGAACCAAAAAGGTGGTTCCGAACCAAAAGGTGGTTCCGAACCAAAGGTGGTTCCGAATCGAAAGGAGGTTCCAACCAAAAGGTGGTTCCGAACAAAAGGTAGTTCCCAACCAAAATGTGGTTCCGAACCAAAAGGTGGTTCAACCAAAAGGTGGTTCGAACCAAAGGTGGTTCCAACCAAAAGGTGGTTCCGAACCAAAAGGTGGTTCCAAACCAAAAGGTGGTTCGAACCAAAAGGTGGTTTCCAACCAAAAGGTGGCTCAAACCAAAAGGTAGCTCCCAACCAAAAAGGTAGCTCGAACCAAAAGGTGGCTCCGAACCAAAAGGTGGTTCAACCAAAAGGTAGTTCCCCAAAAAAAGGTGGTTCCGAACCAAAAAGGTGGTTCGAACAAAAGGTGGTTCGAACCAAAAGGTGGTTCCGAACCAAAAGGTGGTTCAACCAAAAGGTGGTTCGAACCAAAAGGTGGTTCCAACCAAAGTTCTGAACCAAAAGTGGTTCCAACCAAAGGTGGTTCCGAACCAAAAGGTAGCTCAACCAAAAGGTGGTTCCGAAGGTAGTTCGAACCAAAAGGTGGTTCCGAACCAAAAGGTGGTTCGAACCAAAGGAGGTTCGAACCAAAAGGTGGTTCGAACCGAAGGTAGGTTCGAACCAAAAGGTGGTTCCGAACCAAAGGTAGTTCGAACCAAAAGGTGGTTCGAACCAAAAGGTGGTTCGAACCAAAAGGTGGTTCGAACCAAAAGGTGGTTCGAACCAAAAGGAGGTTCGAACCAAAAGGTGGTTCGAACCAAAAGGTAGTTCGAACCAAAAAGGTGGTTCCGAAAAAGGTGGTTCCGAACCAAAAGGTGGTTCAACAAAAGGTGGTTCGAACCAAAAGGTGGTTCCGAACCAAAAGGTGGTTCCGAACCAAAAGGTGGTTCAGACCAAAACCAAAAAGGTGGTTCCGAACCAAAAGGTGGTTCGAACCAAAAGGTGGTTCGAACCAAAAGGTGGTTCGAACCAAAAGGTGGTTCGAACCAAAAGGTAGCTCCGGGCACCAAAAAGGTGGTTCCGAACCGAAAGGTAGCTCCGAACCAAAAGGTGGTTCCGAACCAAAAGGTGGTTCCGAACCAAAAGGTAGCTCCCAACCAAAATGTAGTTCCGAACCAAAAGGTGGTTCCGAACCAAAAGGTGGTTCCGAACCAAAAGGTGGTTCCGAACCATAGGTGGTTCCGAACCAAAAGGTGGTTCCGAACCAAAAGGTGGTTCCGAACCGAAAGGTAGCTCCGAACCAAAAGGTGGTTCCGAACCGAAAGGTAGCTCCGAACCAAAAGGTGGTTCCGAACCAAAAGGTGGTTCCGAACCGAAAGGAGGTTCCGAACCAAAAGGTGGTTCCGAACCGAAAGGTAGCTCCGAACCAAAAGGTAGTTCCCAACCAAAATGTAGTTCCGAACCAAAAGGTGGTTCCGAACCAAAAGGTAGTTCGAACCAAAAAGGTGATTCCAACAAAAGGTGGTTCGAACCAAAAGGTGATTCGAACCAAAGGTAGTTCGAACCAAAAGGTAGTTCGAACCAAAAGGTAGTTCGAACGAAAGGTAGTTCGAACCGAAGGTGGTTCCGAACCGAAAGGTGGTTCCGAACCGAAAGGTGGTTCCGAACCAAAAGGTGGTTCCGAACCGAAAAGTGGCTCCGAACCGAAAGGTGGTTCCGAACCGAAAGGAGGTTCCGAACCAAAAGGTGGTTCCGAACCGAAAGGTAGCTCCGAACCAAAAGGTGGCTCCGAACCAAAAGGTGGTTCCGAGCCGAAAGGTGGTTCCGAACCGAAAGGAGGTTCCGAACCAAAAGGTGGTTCCGAACCGAAAGGTAGTTCCCAACCAAAAGGTGGTTCCGAACCGAAAGGTAGCTCCGAACCAAAAGGTGGCTCCGAACCAAAAGGTGGCTCCGAACCAAAAGGTAGTTCCCAACCAAAATGTAGTTCCGAACCAAAAGGTGGTTCCGAACCAAAAGGTGGTTCCGAACCAAAAGGTGGTTCCGAACCAAAAGGTGGTTCCGAACCAAAAGGTGGTTCCGAACCATAGGTGGTTCCGAACCAAAAGGTGGTTCCGAACCAAAAGGTGGTTCCGAACCGAAAGGTAGCTCCAACCAAAAGGTGGTTCCGAACCGAAAGGTAGCTCCGAACCAAAAGGTGGCTCCGAACCAAAAGGTGGTTCCGAACCGAAAGGAGGTTCCGAACCAAAAGGTGGTTCAGAACCGAAAGGAGGTTCCGAACCAAAAGGTGGTTCCGAACCGAAAGGTAGCTCCGAACCAAAAGGTGGTTCCGAACCAAAAGGTGGTTCCGAGCCAAAAGGTGGTTCCGAACCGAAAGGAGGTTCCGAACCAAAAGGTGGTTCCGAACTGAAAGGTAGTTCCCAACCAAAATGTAGTTCCGAACCAAAAGGTGGTTCCGAACCAAAAGGTGGCTCCGAACCAAAAGGTGGTTCCGAACCAAAAGGTGGTTCCGAACCATAGGTGGTTCCGAACCAAAAGGTGGTTCCGAACCAAAAGGTGGTTCCGAACCGAAAGGTAGCTCGAACCAAAAGGTGGTTCGAACCCAAAAGGTAGCTCCGAACCAAAAGGTGGTTCGAACCAAAAGGTGGCTCCAAACCAAAAGGTAGTTCCCAACCAAAATGTAGTTCCCAACCAAAGGTGGTTCGAACCAAAAGGTGGTTCGAACCAAAAGGTGGTTCCGAACCAAGGTGGTTCGAACCAAAGGTGGTTCGAACCAAAAGGTGGTTCGAACGAAAGGTGGTTCGAACCAAAAGGTGGTTCGAACCGAAAGGTAGGTTCGAACCAAAAGGTGGTTCGAACCGAAAGGTGGTTCGAACCGAAGGTGGTTCGAACCGAAAGGTGGTTCGAACCGAAAGGTAGTTCGAACCAAAAGGTAGTTCCCAACCAAAATGTAGTTCCGAACCAAAAGGTGGTTCCGAACCAAAAGGTGATTCCGAACCAAAAGGTGGTTCCGAACCATAGGTGGTTCCGAACCAAAAGGTGGTTCCGAACCAAAAGGTGCTTCCGAACCAAAAGGTGCTTCCAAACCAAAAGGTGCTTCCAAACCAAAAGGTGCTTCCTTAAATTAGGAACTTTTCTGATAGGACATCGCCATTTTGAGATATTTCCATGACGCTTTATTAAACTAAATTAAAGCCTGATGCAGTGTTATAAATATCAAATTTTAAATACCTCTGCAAAACATTTTTTGCCAGGCAAAAATTAAAACTCATCAAAAAACTTCCATTGCTCTCATGGCTAAATATTATCCACTCACTTTTTATGATATTCTACCAGCCTGATTTTGAAATATCAACAAAAAGCTAGGCTTTTTGGCGCAAAGCAGTCATCTTGAAAATCAACAGTATAACTTTGTCGCTGAGATTGTAGATTCTAATGAATAAAATTACACATCGCAAAATCTTTTATTCTATATGACAAATTAATTTTCTGGGTTTAATGATTGAGCTTGTTTTAACCAATCACCGCACAAATTTGCCTAGTAACAAATCTGTGTAACTAAGTGGGGCAAACACGCGATACTGGTACAGTACAGCTAGCTATCGGTGCGCGCTCATGTAGTCAAAGCAACTTACTGTACAAAACAAATTTCTGCACACACAGACTGAGTGTTGGAAAAATGGTGAACAAAACTTGCGCTTGCGAGCTTTCTAAATCTGATTCCTTTTACTTAGGATAGTTAGCATACTCAATTTTGTTTATCCTATTTGCTAAAAACTCTAAAGATCCGGAGAAGTGCCATAAATTAATCAAAGCTTGTGGCAGGCCTGTGAACATTTAAATGTCAATGCATTGGTAATGCACGATTGCGGATTTGAGGTTTGTTTGCTCCACATAGTTACCGCGTTGCTATTGTGGGCGTGGCCTAGTTGGAAACCTACATTTTTATCGTAAAATATTAACAAAACAGCTGCAGGACGTCTATTATCTTAGGTATTTTACAGGTTCCTTAAAATAGGACCTTTTCCAGACTGTTAATCAAAAGTTAATAAAACTAGTGTTTCATTTTAGTAGGCAGATGAGGACTCATAACTCCCTGCAGGTTAACTCCCCATCAATGCTGCATAGTACTTACAGAAAACTAAATCACCACTTCATTTTAATAACCTTAAAAACTCTTTTTTTTTGGTAACTCCTCACTCCCCATATATTCATCCAATTTGCTTTGTAGTATTGTGTGTATTTACAAAATAATACAACAACTGATTATTTTTATTGTTACTACAGTATGTTTACCTTCTAAAAGTTAATCTTAATTATATAAATGTACGAGTAAGTGCACATATTTGAAGGTGTACAAATGAAAACACACATATAATTTAAGTATCACTCTTGTCTTCAAAAATTGCATAACATATGAAATAACAGTGAGACAATAATAATAGGGATTTAGACAACAAAATACCATGGTTATCTGATGGGATATTTGCACCAACTTTGATACAATATATTGAATGACAAATTGGCCAAATTGACAAATTTAAAGCTTGTAGTCGCATTGATGCTAAGTAAAGCTTTTGACTGTTTGTTACACCTATACATACACTACATGAAAGACAACATGTATATCAACACAATTCAAATTATCTACATTCACAAGTTCACATACTTAATCTTTGCTATGAAAATTTCCCATTAAGAGGAAAAAGTTTTCATAGATAAGCTGTTAACGAAGCACTGGGCGAAATGCGAAGGCATATTATCCATGAGTCTCTACAATTTTCAAATCTGTTTTTCTCACCTGTGTCATAGTAACCTTTGATATAATTATTCAAATCAATCAGTTCTAATTAATACTAATTTATTTTCCAACAACGTACAGTATATTAAAAACGAGATTAATTTTCTAAAATTCCTGCAAATTAGCAAAAACGGACTCCCTAACTTTTGCATCAAAACCTTCTTTAAAGGAATATTTCCATGGAATTTTATTTCAATGTATCTAATAGAGAAAAATGTAAGAAACAGATTGGTAAGAAAACCATGTTGATATCTCATTCCTAGAAGAAGTTATTGAACTTGAAAGATGTTTCTATCCTGCATAAAAAACGAATTCTGTACATAGTCCAAGTCATCATTATGATGTCATCACAGCACTTCCTATACTAATCTTTATGTATTTATTTAAAAATTAATTGCCACATTTTTAATAATTTAAAATAAAAGTTTCAGGAACAAATTGGGAATTTTATTCAAACTATTCTTAAAAAATTTTGAAAGAAAAAATGTTCCCAATCATTTAAAAAATATGAAATTAATTTTCAAAGGAATACATAAAGAATAGTATATAAGTGTTGTGATGACATCATCATAATGACTGAAGACTCAGACCAACAATCTCTTTTATGCAGACAGGAAAAATGTTCCATATTCAAAAACTTCTTGTAGGAATAAGATATTAACTTTGATTTTTTACCAATCTGTTTCTTTTTTTGTCCCTATTAAATATATGAAAATGAAATTACATGGGAATATTCCTTTCAACTGTAATATAAAAGAACCAAAAGAATTCTTCTCATATTTCAGATTTTTAGGAAAATAACTGAAATCATATTAACAGTGTAATTCACAGCCCTAAGATGATTTTGTGTTTATTTTTGAATTAACGAACCCTTTTGGGAAATTTGGAGTCATATATACAACCACTGAGTATGTTACTACAACACAACAGTGAAATAAGCCTGAAGTAACTGTGATTTACCATTACCAGATATGTTTTAAGAAATATAATTTCTTATAAGTAAAAGTTTATCTATTTAATTATCAGTAAAATATATCTAAAATAAATTAGCTAGTGATTTTTTATCTACATAACAAATCCATACATTTAAAATTGATATCTCTGAGTTAGTTGATTGACAGCATTTTCAACTTTTTACCCCACAAATTTGGCCTTAATAAGAAAATCGGTGAAACAAAGTGGGGCTAAAATCCTATGCAGTACCGGTACAGTACAGTTAGCAAACAGGATATTTTGTATTACTTTTGCTAAAAGCTTTACAAATCTGGAGAAGTGGTCATGTATGATTGAATCGAGTACGGATGTTAAGTTTTGTTTTCCCCACCTAGTTACCGCATTGCTATAGTGGGCATGACCTATTTCCTTACTCAGAGAGGTCAATTGTTCAACAGCGAGTGAGTGTGTGATGCCACACTTCTGAAACAGATTTTCTACATTACTCACTAAAAGCAAATTGTGAAATCTTTTAAAGGAGCATGAAATGTGATGGAATATTTTTTTGGAGACTTGACAATATTCCATTACTTCAAATTTCTTGCACGTGATGTCACACTTCTGATGCAGAATTTTCACAAAAGCACACTTATGAAATCTTTTGAAGGAGCATGAAATGTGATGGCATATTATTCTGAAGACTCAACAATATTCTAATACACTTTTCCTGTAAGTGGTGCCTCTGATAAACGTTAATATGAATGCTCAAATCAAGCGTAATCATTTCTAATGGATAGTTTAATACTTTATTTATTTTTCAATGACACCAGTATTAAAAAAAGGACATCTGTTGTTTCAAAATGTTGACAAATTAGCAAAAAAAAACCCGCACATTTCAACTAGATACTCCCTAAAACTAGATGTATATATCACTCTTATATTGCTCTCAATCATACAATTTAAACAGGCCTTATAACTAACACTTCAAACCAAGTAAGCGTCATGTAAAAACATTTAAGCCATTCAATTCCCTTTTGTGAGCCTTAACCTTAGTAATGCCAATAAGGGTGTTTCAGCTGACGTCACGAGGTCACATGACTTTCTTTACATCGCCATTTTGTCTGGCAATACCACTGTCGTCTGCTGTACACTTAATTAGACTTATATACGTTGGCATGTTGTTATATAAGATTATTTTTGTAAGATAATTTTGCAGAAATATTGCTGTGCCGTTGGTTGTTCTAATAGATAAGGGCGGGGCAATAAAAAGACATTTTCTCGATTTTCATCTGATCTTGATTGACGTTCGAAGTGGGTTTCTGCTGTACGATGCGACAGCTTTAACCTATGGTTCACACTAAGATTTTCAGCAAGCACTTTATATCAGGTATGTAGGCTTTGTCTGAGTATAAAGAACTATCAGCTGGCGTTAACATTTTCGTATATCCGGTAAAAATAAACAATTTAAGGAAAATATAAGTAAAATCGGAAGCGATCAAAAAATTGCAATTAGTAAAATTTGCTGAAATGGTACTGGTAGGATAGCATGTAGTATGTTTGTTGTACGTGTGATGTGACTGAGCTGTGTGAAGAGTGTGAAATGCAACGCCACTGCTCTGCAAAATGAAATCCGATTGAGTTATGAGTTACGTAATGAATTCCCTATATATGAGATTATAACTGCCTTTTATTAATTTTTTGCTTTCACTTATTTTGGCTTTTTCTAGTTGTCTAATGATTACAATAATGACAGGACAATGGACAATGTCTTTCAGATCATTTCATAAATCATCCACAAAAAAGATTATTCCCAATAGAACACGGCTGCTTCAAACTCGATCATATGCTACACTCGATCATGTACTGCACTCGATCATTTACTGCACTCGATCATATACTCCACTAGATCATATACTGAATCAAATACGTTACACAATCATTTAAAAAAACGATTTTTATGTCTGATAAATTTCCCTCCACATGAGGTCAAGAGGTTAAATGCTGCATGCGAAAACTATGGAAACAGAAAGTTCAAACTATTTTGGGATGATGGTGATGTCATGTTTAATAGGACCTGATGGCTGGCGGGACGTGACTGCAGTCTTCCTGGTTTAAGGTTTCATCGATGACAGGTCTGTACTCAAGTGTGACCTGAAAGCAAAGAATGGGGGAAGGTTGAAGGTTAATCTATTGACCCTTCTCAACATTTTATTTCAAAATAAGTGAAATTTTCAATCATTATCACAGATAATATGCAATAAAATAAATAAGTTTGACAAAAAAGTATAATTTTCAATCATTATGACAGATAATATGCGATAAAATAAATAAGTTTGACAAAAAGATAAATTCTAAATCATTATGACAGATAATATGAAATTTTAAATCATTATGACATATGTGTAATAAAATAAACATTAAAGTTTGACAACAAGATAAATTTGTAATTATTATTACAGACAATATGTGATCAAATAAATGTTTGACAAATAAGAAAATCTTAAATCATTATGATCGATAATAAATCAGAAGAGATAAAATAAATCAGTCTGACAAAATAAGAGATATTTAAAATCATTATTACAGATAATATGCAATAAAATTCATCAGTTTGACAAATAAATTATAAATTATCAATCATTTATAATATAAAGAAGTTATAAATCATTGACTATATCATATTTATAATATAAATCATTCATGACTTTAAATAAACTATATCCATTTATAACTATATCTATATAATATTTATAATATAAATCATTATTTTATATTTTATAAAACATTATGTTGTTATAAATCATTATGACTATATCATATTTATATTATAAATCATTATGACCTTATAAATCATTATGACTATATCATATTTTTATCCTAAATCAATATAACGTTATAAATCATTATGAATATATATCATATTTATAATATAAATCATTATGATGTTATAAATCATTATGACTATATCATATTTATAATATAAATCATTATGATGTTATAAATCATTATGACTATATCATATTTATAATATAAATGAATATGACCTTATGAATAACTATGACTATATCATATTCATAACATAAATCATTATGATTATATCATATTTATATCATAAATCATTATGTACGTACGAGAAAAGTTTGTCTCAACAAAAGTAAATGTGACCATAAAAGGAAAATGGGTGTGACCAAGGAGTCTGAACATGTGCGTTTACAAGCCCGGGAGATGGAAAATTTCACCATGCCCAACATGTCAAATGAATAATACACACATTGTTTTAACATTGATTTTGGATAGCTATGGACCTGGGTTTTGGGACCTGGTTGTTAAGTTATGTACATGTATAGTAGGCCTACAGTTACGTTGCGACAGAGCAGGGAAATGGAAAGTCTACAGGTACTATGATAACTCTTTTAATTTTTTAAGCCCAATTTTAAAGTGATATTAATATGGAATACACATTAGAAGAAGTCAAATATATGAGGATTTGGAAGGCATTTAGTGGGTAAATTTGCGGGGATTTCTTATTCATTTACGTTTAGCACATGCTTGATTGTTAATGCTGGATGAGCTGGTAATGGTATAAGAAAAAAGCGTGGCGAATGTTTGTTTTTTGTTTTTTTTTTTTTTTTCAAATGAAAAAAGAACACTTTAGGGAATATTTTCCTCCCTTTTTCTTTGTTTATCATGGACTCATAAACTTGTGAAAAAGATATTGATTGCATGTAGATATACAAAAGAAATGAAGTTCACACACACACAATACGGGCTAGGGGTCTACTACACTGAGTCTTAAACCTATTGAGATTTCGGAACTGACAAAGGGCCTTAGTCTTTAATCCCTTTTAAACATCCTTGTAAATCTTTTGTGTGCGTCGAGCCACAGCAAACCTCGGGGATTAAACGCAATTACAAAAGAATTGATCTCATTGTCCCCGCGAACATTAAACTGACTTTTTTGGTTCGTAACCACGGATAAACTGTACTTGAAGTGGACAACTTAAGCTGATTTATTATTCGCAATTTCCCCGCAATCTTAACAATAGTTAATCCCATCGCAGTTGTACTCCATGGACAGCGTGAACCATGTGAAACGTGGGAATGCATGACACATTCGTTCTCGCTAGCACTGTAGTAATGACAATGGGAAGATTATATAGAATATAATTTCCTGTTGCGGAAGAGACTATAATGATTTAAAAGGAGGAATTTATCTCCAAGAGATCTAAAATCAAGATGAAAAGGATTAGAGAGATTCTGAAATTTGAGTAAAAGGGACAGGTTAAAAATTCACTCAAAAAAGGTTTCACAACGCATTATCATACCTTGCCTGTTTCTGGATCCATGCGAGACAAAGTATGTTTCCTCCAGTGGTTTTCAATTGTCTTTTTCTGTTGGGTTTCCAATGGCTTGCTGTAATCATACTCATCCAAACGAACCTGTCAGAAATAAAACAATGGAAATACATAGATAGTAAGACATGGATAGTACCAGACATAGATGGTACCAGACATAGATAGTACAAGACAAATTCATCAATACAATCCTGTCAGAAATATAACAATGGAAATACAAACCAAACTCATCACTATGATCCTGTCAGAATTACATAGTACCAGACAAACTCATCACTACGATCCTGTCAGAAATACATGGTACCAGACAAACTCATCACTATGATCCTGTCAGAAATACATAGTACCAGACAAACTCATCACTATGATCCTGTCAGAAATACATAATACCAGACAAACTCATCACTACGATCCTGTCAGAAATACATAGTACCAGACAAACTCATCACTACGATCCTGTCAGAAATACATAGTACCAGACAAACTCATCACTACGATCCTGTCAAAAATACATAGTACCAGACAAACTCACCACTACGATCCTGTCAGAAATACATAGTACCAGCCAAATTCATCACTACGATCCTGTCAGAAATACATTGTACCAGACAAACTCATCACTACGATCCTGTCAAAATACATAGTACAAAACAAACTTCATCACTACATCCTGTCAGAAATATAACATAAAATACCAGACAAACTCAGACAAACTCACCACTACGATCCTGTCAGAAATACATAGCACCAGCCAAATTCATCACTACAATCCTGTCAGAAATACATAGTACCAGACAAACTCATCACAACGATCCTGTCAAAAATACATAGAACCAGCCAAATTCATCACTACGATCCTGTCAGAAATACATAGTATCAGACAAACTCATTACTACGATCCTATCAGAAATACATAGTACCAGCCAAACTCATCGCTACGATCCTGTCAGAAATACATAGTATCAGACAAACTCATCACTACGATCCTGTCAAAAATACATAGTACAAAACAAACTCATCACTACGATCCTGTCAGAAATATAACAATGAAAATCATCACAGATCCTGTCAGAACATAGTACAGACAAACTCATCACTACAATCCTGTCAGAAATACATAGTCCTACCATAGAACCAAGCTCATCACTACAATCCTGTCAGAAAAACTACATAGTACCAGACAAACTCATCACTACGATCCTGTCAAAAATACATAGTACAAGACAAACTCATCACTACGATCCTGTCAGAAATACATAGTACCAGACAAACTCATCACTACGATCCTGTCAGAAATACATAGTACCAGACAAACTCATCACTATGATCCTGTCAAAAATACATAGTACCAGACAAACTCATCACTACAATCCTGTCAGAAATACATAGTACCAGACAAACTCATCACTATGATCCTGTCAGAAATACATAGTACAAGACAAAGTCATCACTACGATCCTGTCAAAAATACATAGTACCAGACAAACTCACCACTACGATCCTGTCATAAATACATAGTACCAGACAAACTCATCACTACGATCCTGTCAGAAATACATAGTACCAGACAAACTCATCACTACGATCCTGTCAGAAATACAGAGTACAGCCAAAGTCATCACTACGATCCTGTCAGAAATACATAGTATTAGGCAAACTCATCACTACGATCCTGTCAGAAATACATAGTACCAGACAAACTCATCACTACGATCCTGTCAGAAATATAACAATGAAAATACACAGATCCTGTCAGAAATACAGAGTACAAAACAAACTCATCACTACGATCCTGTCAGAAATATAATAATGAAAATACACAGATAGGACCAGACAAACTCATCTCTACGATCCTGTCAGAAATATAACAATGAAAATACACAGATAGAACCAGACAAACTCATCACTACGATCCTGCAGAAATAAATAGTACCAGACATACTCATCACTACAATCCTGTCAGAAATATAACAATGAAAATACTTAGTACCAAACAGACTCATCACTACGATCCTGTCAAACTATAACAATGGAAATACATAGATAGTAAGACATAAATACACCATAAACAAAGTTACTGCAGTTACTTTTTCTTAAGAGGGGTGAAAAATCGGTGAAAATCTTTTGCAAAAATTACCCCTCTTACTTTTGTATATGCTGTACTATGCCAATTCTCAGGAAAATCACCCCTGTGGAAAGCCTTAACAAAAGATCTTAGTGACCTTATGAAGTGTCTTGAAGATGATGACTACCCTATGACTATGTAAACACCATGGAGCTGTAACATGTATTTATCACCCCACATTATATTTTTTTGACTGATAGTGTTCATGATTTGCTCATCAGCAAACAGTTTTGTAAAGGAAGTACAAATTTGTCTCACCACTGACTGATATGTAAATTACAGTTGTACAGGCACTCTACTAAAGTTTTTCCCTTCTACTGAACTATTGAGCAGTCAAGTTGTAAGAGAACAAGAACATATATATATAAAATACATACATACATACAAACATACATACACACATACATACACACACACACTTACATACATACATACATACATACATATATACACACACACATACATACATACATACATACATACATACATACATACATACATACATACATACATACATACATACATACATACATACATACATACATACATACATACATACATATACAGTATATATATATATATATATTTACCCCGCTAAGCGTAGCGGGATATTTACGAGACTTATACTTACCTTCCATGCTATAAATATGCAATCTGGTCACATGACCTGATTCTAACACATTTCTAACCGACCTTAAAAACGTAGTAACCAGCCAAGCCCTTACCTCCATATTACCTCTACTAACCCTCACTCTTTTCAGCGCGTTGTTTGCAACAATATCGCTGGAACTGGTCATTTTTATTTTATTAATTTAACCTCTTTCTAACACTTTTCTCTTTTGCAGCTTCCGGATAAAATTATCTCCTTCCTTCATCATGCTTCCCTCTACAACCATATTTAATTCCCCTCTTCCACCCCTCTCTCTACTTTGTTTTTTTCACCTATGCACCTCCTTTCTCGATCACAGCTTTCTGACTTTTTGTTCTTGTATTTTTCTCATTCTTCCCAATTCCTTTCCTTCCTACCTCTGGAATGATCTAACCTCTCAGGCACAATTTGACCCTTGTTGTCATGGTGCCGTTAAGCCTTCATCAAACAAACAAACAAACATCATTTTTCAATTACTTGGTAGCCATTATTTAAGTTTTAATCGCCATGGCCGCCATGGCAACAGAACTCTTAAGGGTTGCATTAAAGACTTTATTCTATCCAAATGGATCTGACTTTCCCAGATTACTTAAAGGATTATTTCATTGGTCAAGCAAACTAATGTTATATGAAAGAGAAGTGAAAAACACAAAATAGCAAAAAAAATACATCAATATCTTTATCCATTAAGGAAACATTTATTTAAGATTTGTGAATAAATTGTGTGGAAACGAATGAAATCAGACTAGTTGTGATGTCACATCCTCATATTCCTCAGTGTTTATGTATTTTATTGAGCTTAAAAACACTTGGATATGTCGAGAAAGTAGTAAAACAGAAGTTTTTATTGCTTACCACATACCAAACATTTTGAGAGAAAAAAAACAGCTAAATAACTCTTCTTCAAAATACATTAACAATTGTTTAAAAGTGGGAATAGCTAGTGCAGACCATTTACAGAAAATGAATGAAATCACACTCCCTTTTCTAGCACTTGTTTAAGATTTTTAAGTAAAGAAACCTCATTTTCAGTTTTATTTCATATACAAAGCAGAAACTATACTAGAATTCCAAATCTTCATAATCCAATGAGATTTGTTATCACTATTTTCTTCCTTTTCATCTTGTTTCTTAACAAACTTGATAAACTTCACCAATATTTGTATCATTTAAGTCATGAACAAATCATACCTTAAAGGAAAATAAAATGTTGAAGTTGTGAATAAATCACATACCTTGAAATCTTCTCGGGCATGGGCTCCTCTGCTTTCCTTCCTGTTCTCGGCGGAATACATGGTTTGTGATGCATTGAGGAGAAGATTTTGGAGCTCCAAGGCCTCTACCAAATCCGTGTTCCACACGATGCCACGATCGTACAACTACAGAAAAAGTCAAAATCATGAAGAGAAGACAATCGCAGTCAAGAATTTCTTATAGGGTTTATTTAAATCTATGAAAACAGCAAGGAATTCACTCAAATTCGGTAATAAATTTACCATTTTAATACTTCTGCAGCTTTCAAAGTTATTTATGCAAATTTGTTGTATGATTATTCATTAATATGTGGTAAAATACTACAATCTGATTGGTCAATGGGTGTAACTTGACCATGGTTAATCAGTGACACTGTACAGCAATGCGAATGCATCTTACTGGAAGTTGTTTATAAAGAGATCCTGCAATATTTACTGTGGTTTAACCATGTAACTGCTTTACCAGATATCAATGGGGTGCATCCCTCAATCCATGGGGTGCATCCCTCAATCCATGTTGTGCATCCCTCAATCCATGGGGTGCATCCCTCAATCCATGGGGTGCATCTCTCAATCCATGTTGTGCATCCCTCAATCCATGGTGTGCATCCCTCAATCCATGGTGTGCATCCCTCAATTCATCCCTTAATCCATGGGGTGCATCCCTCAATCCATGGGGTGCATTCTTGAATCCATGGGCATCCCATGTTGTGCATCTCTCAAACCATGTTGTGCATCCCTCAATCCATGGGGTGCATCCCTCAATTCATGCTGTGCATCCCTCAACCCATGATGTGCATCCCTTAATCCATGGGGTGCATCCCACAATCCATGGTGTGCATCCCTCAATCCATGTTGTGCATCCCTCAATCCATGGGGTGCATCCCTCAATCCATGGGGTGCATCCCTCAATCCATGGGGTGCATCCCTCAATTCATGGGGTGCATCCCTCAATCCATGGGGTGCATTTCTCAATTTATGGGGTGCATTCCTCAATCCATGGGGTGCATCCCTCAAATCCATGGGGTGCATTCCTCGATCCATGGGGTGCATTCCTTAATCCATGGGGTGCATCCCTTAATCCATGGGGTGCATCCCTCAATCCATGGTGTGCATCCCTCAATCCATGGGGTGCATCCCTCAATCCATGGGGTGCATCCCTCAATCCATGGGGTGCATCAATCCATGGGGTGCATCCCTCAATTTATAGAGTGCATCCCTCAATCCATGGGGTGCATTCCTCAATCCATGGGGTGCATTCCTCAATCCATGTTGTGCATCCCTCAATCCATTGGGTGCATCCCTCAATCCATGGGGAGCATCCCTCAATTTATGCAGTGCATCCCTCAATCCATGCAGTGCCTCCGTTTCTTTAATTAATCTATCACAATTACACACCATAAATACATTAGAAATAGCTTTGCTTAAAACCAGGAAGATCTCAACCGGCCCTCAAATGGAAGCAGAGCTGGTCAGAGTAAAAGTTATATATTTCTTGGTTTCCCAAACCACAAAACTGTATAGTTTCATCTTATCTATGTTCCTTCAAGATGACAACTACTCCCACTGGTGTTAGGTGGTATTCTTATAACACACATCTGAATAAAATGGCAATCCTTTGTAATATAAGTAGTAACCGTAAACAATGCTGGCATTGTTTGTCTTTGCTGTTGGGGAAAGGTGACATGAACTATTGAGCTTAGACCTATGCCTCAATGTTATGACGCAAAGTTAATCTTGTTGTATGATGTGCTTAATTTGTTGCTTTAAAATTGCAGGACAAATTTTTAAGCAGTGCCTTAACTAATGAATAGGTTAATACAGTATACTAACAGGATTAGTTCAGGGTCAAGCAAGTCCATTTTATATGAAAGACTTTCAAAAGATAACTAGAACTGTCAGAAGGACAGTATGCTCGACTATTTAAAGCTAGTATAAAGAATGGGCTTATTAAGGGAAGTACAGTATATACAGAAATAGGGTAACTGGGGCAGATGATTTAAAATTACTTGAGCTTTAAAAGATGCACTTACATTTCATTTGCACTACAAACTTCAAAATATTTTGAGTTTTCCAAGATATTTTAAGACAAAAAAAGCTTAAGGTTATCTCACCCAGTAACTCAGAAAACATGTAAAACCTGGCAGTCTTTATAACTACAACACCTTTTAGTTCTATCAATTGATAACAAAGAAAGGAGAGGCCCTGACTTTCAATGAAAGAATGCCATTCAACCCCCCTTTCCAATTTGTACCCTCCCCAGCTCCTACATATTCCCAGAACTATATCCTGGATTGTAATACAACTTCCATTTTAAGAAAATATGTGTGCCAAGCAAAGTCAAGCAGCATGAAAAATGTACAATAACAATAAAGCAAAATTATGCGAAACAATATTGCTTAACGATGACAAACTAGACATTGGAAACATTACAAATCCCATCACCGCTAATAATGCATAATCCAGACTGTCCCACATTCCATCCTAACCTGTCCCAAATGTCTTCCCACGTCTATACTGCATGCAATCACACCTGAAAACCCAGATACTGTATGTCATTCTACCACTTGCATGACCCACATGCCATCACAACTGAAATCCAGATGACATCCCACCACATGCCATTCCGCCCTGTCCCACATGTCAACCCACCCTGTTCCAAAGCCACCTTGTTCCACATGCCACCCTGTTCCACATGCCAATCCACCCTGCAAAGCCAACACATCCTGACTAACATCCCACTGCATCCTGCAGTCCTGTCCTATGTTATAACCATCCTAATTCCTTCAGCCATCACCATGTCCACCCTTCTACTTATTGTTTATATTTCTAAACCCCTAATTTAAGATTCCAAGGATACATTTGCTTCTTTATTCAAGGCAAGACAAACATTTTGCTTGCTATTCATGTCAGGAATATCAATATCACAACAAAACCAGAAATGTGAAGTTAGTAAGTAATAAGCCATATATTTTTGATCTCAGGTAAAACATATTGCAGCAAATGCTTAATTTAAGAGATATCATTAATACCATTATTTTCATTGTTATGCAAATAAGCTAATTAGTATGCACACACAACCCCAAATCATGCTCATTTGAACAGTACCAATGTCCTCTATCCTTGTAACAAGTACCAAGTTATTATCCAAGGTTAAATATTTTATGCAAGTCTATCTAACCCCTAATCATTCCCCCTTAACAGTACCCCTATGCCAAGTTACATGAATGTACACCATACATGACTTTTGAGTTATGAAAACTTTAACAAAAAACTTTCCAAACCATAACTTGAACCTGACAAATATTTTCATTGTTATGCAAATAAGCTAATTAGTATGCACACACAACCCCCCATCATGCTCATTAACAGTACCCAGGTCCTCTACCCCTATGCCAAGTCACATGACTGTACACTATTCATAAGTTATGCAAACTTTTAACCAAAAACTTTAAGCAAAAACTTTAAGCAAACCTTTAACCTGACAAATATTGTTATTGTTATGCAAATAAGCTAATTAGTGTGCACACACAACCCTCCAATCATGCTCATTTGATCAGTACTAATGTCCTGTACCCCTTTGTCAATTTACATGAATGTACACCATTCATAACTTAAGTTATGATAACTTCAACCAAAACTTTAACCAAAACTTTACTAGACGCCGACACCGAGGCGGATGCCGGTGGTAGTGAATAGCTCTACTATTCTTCAAATATTCGAGCTAAAAAAATTAGGGAAGCATTCAAAAATCTTACTTATTCCGTTAAGGAGATGTCTAAGTTTAAAGTTTGGTATAACTTGTGTAGAAACGACTGAAATCGGGCTAGTAGTGATTTCATAGTCTCAGATTCCTCAGAGTCTTTATATATTCCATTATATTTTGTTTGCTTGATGAAGGCTTAACGGCACCACGACAACGAAGGTCAAATTGTGCCTGAAAGCTTAGATTATTCTAGAGGTAGGAAGGAAAGAAGACAGGGGGAGATTAAGAGAAAAAACGATAACTAAAAGTCAGAAAGCTGGGATCGACAGAGGTGTATGGGTGAAAAATACAAAATAGAGAGAGGGGGTGGGAGAGGAGGACTAAATATGTTTGTAGAGGGAAACATGATGGAGGAAGAAGATAATTCTATCCAGGATTTTTTTTTTGGAAGAGCTCGGTAATTGAGTTGTGGGGAAAGAGGGATGCTCTGGGAAGGTTGTACAGGGGCAAGCAAGAAGAATGTGATGGACTGTGAGGGTGCAATGGCAACTGTTGCAGAGGGGTTGGAGGGAACCAATAAGGAGGTGGGAGTGAGTGAGGTGGGTGTGGCCTATTCTAAGACAGGTAATATGAACGTTGTCGACACGAGAGAGGTTGTGTATAGTGGGCTTGATCGATATGGTGAGCTGGATCAATTTAGCTGAGGTTTGCTTGGTTTGATGTAGAAAAGGTTTTGGGAAATAAGGTAAAAGGGCAAGCTTAGCGGCTGGCCTTGTCACCAGGGATGAACATGGCTGGGTATCCAGAAGAAAGAGTGGTGGGATGGGAGTTATTGATTAAGCCAAGATGGAGGTCTGATCTGATGCATAAGCTAAATATAGATGGTGGTGTAGGGGTTTTGATTTGGTTGTGGAGGTTGATGAGAGTTTTAGTCCTATAAAGAGGGTGGAGAAATTGGGGGTATCTAATGAGATTGTAAACAGGATTCTGGGTGTTGGTGAGGACTCTAAAAGCATAGGAGAGGCTAAGCTTTCTACACCTTAGCAGAAAGGGGGCTTTGTTATCTTCATCATAAAGGCTGGTGATTGGGAAGGTCCTGTAGGCACCTAGACAAACCTGAGGGCTTTATTTTGGATGGAGTTGATGTGGTTGAGGAAAGAGTTGTGAGCGACACAGTAGACAATATTGCCTAGTCCAAGCTTAGCACGAATGGTGAGCCTGACGATTTTGAGGAGAGCATGGCAGTTTGCATCCCAAGTGGTTTTGGAGAGGAGTAGGAGAATGTTGAGGGAGCTGTTGCATTTCTGTTTCAGGCTGGTGATGTGTTGCTTGTAGGAGAGCTTGGGGTCTAGAGTTAAACCCAGGAACTTGATCAACTTTAGGGATGCAATTGCTGTTGAGCACGAGGTTTGGGTTGGCATGTGGAGGTTGTTGAAATGACAAACGTGCATGCATACTGTCTTGTCTTTGGGGAATTTAAAACCGTTATTGCTGCACCAGTCTTGCAGCTGATTGAGGCCAAGTTGGAGTCTATTTTCGACAAGAGGAAAGCTAGGGGAGGAGTAGAAGATGGTGAAGTTGTCCACGTATAGCGCACGATTGATGTTGGGGCCAAGGTTGTCCGTGATGTCATTAATACTCAGGTTGAAGAGAGTGGAGCAGAGGATGCTGCCCTGGAACGCCCTCTTCTTGGGAGTAGGGGTTGAGAGGGTGTGACCAATACGAACTTGGAATTTCCTTGGTGAGAGGAAGTTTTAGATAAAGATAGGAGGTGGCCTCTGAGGCTGATGGTGTAAAGTTTGCGGATAAAGCTGTATTTCCAAGTTGTGTTGAAAGCTTTCTCGAGGTCGAAAAAGATGGCAATGAGGTGTTCATTTTTTGCAAAGGATTCCAGGATACAGGTGTCGAGCATAATTAACTGGTCAAGGTATTGCGACATTTTAAGAAGCCGCTTTGGAGAGGGGAGAGGATTCTGTTGGTCTCAAGGAACCAGTTTAGTCTCTGGTTAATGATCCTTTCCATAATTTTACAGAGACAGCAGGTGAGGGCGATGGGGCGGTAGATGGAGGGGTCGGTGCTGTCCTTCCCCGGTTTGGGGACAGGGTGATGATAGCTGTCCTCCAGATAGGGAAAAGGAATGTGAGGACCAAATGTGGTTGAGGATGGTGAGTAGGGTAGTGGTGGCCTTGTTGGAAGGTGTTTCAGGAACTGGTAGGGGATGTTATCTGGGCCAATGGAGGTGCAGCCAGAGTCGTGGATAGCTTGGTTTAATTAAGAAAGGGTGCAGGGGTGTTGTAGCTCTCGGTGTTGTAAGAGGAAAAGGTGATACTCGGGCTTCATCACAACCATTTTTTGGTTTTGAAAGCATTGTGGTAGTTGGCCGAGGACGAGATGTTGCTGAAAGAGGTGGTAAGGTGGTTAGCGATGTCTTTTTTTCACGGAGAGAAGGTTACCATTCCGAGAAAGATGGGAGATGGGAGAATTGCCCACCCTGCCGTGGAAGCTGTTAACCATTCTCCAAATCTTCTTAGTGGGAATCTTGGTGGTGAGAGAAGAGATGAATTTGTTCCAAGAGTTGGTTTTACTGTCCTTGATAGTGCGCCTGGCTTTGGCACTGCTGATGTGAAAGAGGTTGAGGTTGTGAATGGATGGGTTAGTTTTGAAGTTCCTGAGGGCCCTTTTCCTGTTCCTGATGGCGGTTTTGCAGTCATCAGAGAACCAGGGGTTGGAGGGGGAGGTGCTTAGGGATTTTGGAGGTTTTGGGAATAAAGCAGGTGGCAATGTTGATAAGGATGTTACTGAATTTTGACATGGGATCCTCATCCTCGAGAAGATGGGGTAGAGGTGCAAGTTGCAGAGGGTTTCGAAAAGGGGCCAGTCGGCCTTCTCGAGGTTCCAATTGGGGGTGTGGTCAATGGGGGTTTGAAGGTTGGAGTGTATAAGAAGAGGGTAAAGGTCACTACCACAAAGATCAGTAGTGACCTTCCAGCTAAAATCAAGGCGGTTCGGGGAACAGATAGACAGGTCAATACAGGTGAGGGAGCCTGTGGCAGGGTAAAGGTAGGTCGGGATTTAATGTTGAGCAAGGAGAGGCTGTGCTGTCGAAGAGTGTTTTCGATGAGCTTGCCTCTAGGGGTGGTGTTATTTGAGCCCCACAAGGGGTTGTGGGCGTTGAAGTCACCAAGAAGGAAGAAGGGGGAGGGGAGCTGAGAGATGAGGTTGTTAAGGCTGGTTGGCTGAACGTTGCGTTATGGGAGGGGGAGATAGATAATGCAAGGAGTGAAGGTTTTGTGGAGGGAGATAGACATACAGATGGCCTGAAGGTCAGTGTTCACTTGAACTGGGCTGTGTGGGATATCCTGTGTTACGAGAATGGAGACGCTCCCACAGGTCCTGTTGGCGTCCACTTGATGTTTGTGATAGCAAGCAAAGTTGTTGAGGGAATAATGGTCAGTGATTTTTAAGGTTTCTAGTAGGCAGAAGACGACCGGGTTGAAGGTGGTAGCCATTAGGTAAATTTTTTCAGAATATGCCTTAAGGCTCCTGATGTTCCATTGTATAATGTTGTGGGTGTTATTGTAATTGTTTGTGTTGCACGCCATAAGGAGGCAGTGGTTATCTGGAAGAAGATCTGTTAGGTGTGAGTTGGCTTGTTTTTTCTTTGGATCTGTCCCTGTTTCTTTAAGAGCGTTTGTTTTGGAAGTTGGACAAGAAGTATGTTCTACATGTAATCAAACAATCCATGATCTCTTCAGTGTCATATGTGGTTTGGATGGTGGGTTGTTTGTTGGTTGGTTGTTTGTTGGTTTTTTGTTGGTTTGCCAGGTTAGCTTGAGTTTGATGGCTTTAGAGGTATTGGGGTAGGGGACGGCGGCAGTCTTAGAGAAGGAAGGAAGGTTGGGGAGAAAAGTGGTGGTGGAGGTGTTTTGGGTATTGGGTGTGGTTGCGTTGTTGGCAATGGTGATGGACTTAAAATTGGGTAAAAAGAGCCAGGTGAGGTCGGTTTGAGGGCAGTATTGGTGTTAGAGGAGACTGTGCTTGAGTAGGATGGTTTAGTGTGAAGAGAAGCGAGAAATTGCTTCCTGGCCTCCGAGTAAGTGATGTTGGGATTAAGAGTTTTTAATTTAGTTATTTGCTTTTCCTAAAGCCAGGTAGGGCAGTCTTTTGAGAAGGAGGGATGGTTGGCTGGGTAAGTTCCGTCACAATTGGTGCAGAGTGGGGTGTTGGTGCAGGGAGTGCTGTCATGGTCTAGGGCTCCACAGTTGCCACAGCGCGCTTGGCTGCGGCAGGAGTTTTTCCAATGGTCATACCTTTGGCACTCATGACAGCGAAGGCGGGTTAAGTATGTAAGGGGCGAGTGGAATTCTCAGGTAGCCAGCAGTGATGTGGGAAGGGAAAGAAGGTGTGGAAAAAGTCAGGAAGATGGTATTGGTTGGTGTTTCGGCCTTACTTTCTTAAGGACGAGACGACGGGCTTCAGTAACATCTTGATTGGCAAATTCCTCAACGAGGTCTTCATCGGTCAGGTAGGCAAGGTCTCTTGTTCTGATAACCCCTTTGCTGGAGTTCAGGGAACGGTTGGGGCCGACTGTAATGTCAATACCAGTATTGGCTAGGGTTTTGGTAGTGAGGAGGGTGGTGGCTTGAATGTCCCTGGTGCAGTGCACCAGGAGATCGCCGGATCTGAGGGTAGAGGCCTTAGGGATGGTACCAACAAGGCCTTGGAGCGCTTTGTAAATTAGAAAAGGGAAACTCTTTTCAAACTTTCTGGTTTATTGGTGGCCTGTATGATTAGAATTTTGGGGATTGGGGCTGAAGAATTGTCAAAGAAGGTAGCAGGTGGGTCATGGGGAGAAGAGGGAGGGTCAAGGTCAAGGCAGAAGCATTTAGTCATGATGGAAAAAATATAGAACCGTTATACAGGTAACAATAAGGCGCGAAAGTCTGGTCAGAACGGGAGGAAAAAAACAAAAGAAACGATGTCACTAAAGCAGATACATGTACCCATCCACTGAGAGAGAATCCCGGAAAATGAAGATACAAAACAAAATATAGGTGGTAAAGTGCAAAGTGAAGTGAAACGGAATGAAAAGTTAAAGAGTATATTAGAAATCACGCTCTCTACACATCATATTTTGTGACTAAAAACCATGGGATATGTCATGAAAGTAGTGAAACTGAATCTAGGAAGGGTATATATAATTTACCACCTGAAGAAAGTTTGAGGGAAAATAATTTAAGTAGTGAAAATACTATATAAACTTTCTTTAAAATACATTAACAATTGTTAAGAATGTGAGTATGAAGACGCCGACTTTCCATAGTAGATTTACTACACCAGTCATTTCTACACAGATAAAGCAGAATATCTCCTTGACTGAATAAGATTTTTGAACGCTTTCTTCACCTTTTGTTTCTTTAAAAATCCTCTTTCGTATAGGATAAACTATCTGACCACTAATCTAATCCTTTAATAGTTCAATTTCTGCCACAATATCATGATGAACAGAGGTTGATTTTGACCTAGTTATTTTAATCACAACCATATTCCCTACAAAATCAAAATGGGAAGTGACATTATCATCATTTTTAAAGACTTTCTTTCAGGAGATGACAGAAAGACTTTTAGCTTGCCATACAATGCAAATTTTGCATACCGTATTCGATGAATGAAGCGCCCCTGCTCTAATAAGCGCCCCTGCTTTAGTAAGCGCCCCTGCTCTAATAAGCGCCCCTGCTCTAATAAGCGCCCCTGCTCTAATAAGCGCCCCTGCTCTAATAAGCGCCCCTGCTCTAATAAGCGCCCCTGCTCTAATAAGCGCCCCCTGCTTTAATAAGCGCCCACCCAATTTTTTTTGAGTGAAAGTTTTGTTACATTATTTGCTTATATTGCATTTGACACTCACAATGTTTTTGTGGGGCAATAGTATAGCATCTTAAGCACTGCATTGTGCCCTTGAGCAAGACTACTCTACTTGCTACTTGCTCCTCTCAGCTGTAAAATAAGTACCACCACTGCTGGGGAGTTAATCTGCAATGGACTGAGGAAGTCATGTACTCTTATCCGCTTGTGCAAATAAAACCAGAGATAAGCACCGGCTCTTTGAATCTAATGGCTCGGACAGATGAAACGATTACTTTAGTGGTCAAGCATGTCCATATTATATGAAAGAGGACTTTAAAAGAAACGAAATGGTGAAGAAAGCATTGCAAAATCTTATTGCATTAAGGAGATATTTAAGTTTAAAGTTTGGTATCATTTCTATAAAAACGACTGAAATCAGACTAGTTGTGATGTCACAGCCTCAGATTCCTCAAAGTCTTTATGTATTTTAAAGAAATTGTATCTAATTTTTTCACTATTTGAATTATTTTCCCTCAAACTTTCTTAAAGGTGATATATTATAAATACCCATCCTATATTCAGTTTTACTACTTTTTTGACATATCCCATAGTTTTTAAGCCACAAAATCGCGGGACAAAATATGATAGAATACATAAAAACTGAGGAATCTGAGGTTATGACATTACAACTAGTTTGATTTCAGTTGTTTCTACAAAATGATACCAAATTTTAAACTTGAATATCTCCTTAACGGAATAAGATTTTCCAATGCTTTCTTCACCATTTTGTTTCTTTTTAAGGTCCTCTTTCATATAAGATATAAATCATGCTTGACCACTAACTAATCCTTTAACGGAATAAGATTTTCCAATGCTTTCTTCACTGTTTTGTTTCTTTTGAAGTCCTCTTTCATATAAGATAAACATGCTTGACCACTGAAGTACTTCTTTAAGGCTATAGTATAGAACCAGTTTACACAATGCAATTTGGTTACCATTCTGTACGTGGCACCAGAGTATAGGCTTTTATTAGGAAGAAACTTAAGGCCTAAAATTGGTGCAATTAAATTTTCCGTATGCTTATTACGTCAAATACGTTATATCAAATAATCATGAATCAGAAACAGTTACATGTGCTGCATTTCTTGTCAATCTAAAGACCAAACTACTTATAAATTTTGAACTCCTTTAACTCTTAGACTCCCAGGGGGTCCAAAATGTGACTTAAATTTTTCGGAATGTTTTTTTCCCTTTAAAATTTATTTTCATAAGTTTCCTTTCGTTTTGTATCACTGCAAGTTTGGTTTCTATGAATGCTTAGACAATAAACTTTACAATAAAAAGTCAAACTCAAAATTAAACAAATTTTTTGAGCTTGTATTTTTCTTGTGAATAATGAAAATAGAGGATTTATTTAATATATATTTAGATTGTGAAATTTCCTTTCTATTTTTACCAGTCTGAATTTTTTTCTCCCAGCCAAACCTGTAAAAACAATGAAAATAAACAAAAACACAATCATTGTCATAATTCACACCCACACAGTAATCCCACACATTACCGCTAGAATACATTGTGTATGTCTTACTATGAGGATTTGTTTTCTTTCTACTTAACCATCAGCATGGATAAGAGGGGGCAGTTGCTCTTCTTGATTTCAATTGAAAGCATGTAAATGGCCTTTCTTATGGTATATTTTGCATAGGTGAGTTGTATCGCGATTGGAAGCTTCGATTTGTCCCAAATATGTTGGTCTCAAAAAAGCTAAAAATCATATTTTTCACAACTTTTGCCAAAAACAATATTCATGATAGGGGCAGTCAAAATTTGACCGAAATTGGTACATTAATGTCTTTGTGAGTTCCTCACAGGTTTTCATGCAAAAGCAAGGTCTGGAAGTATGGCAAGTAAGTTTTTGAAAAAAAAAAAACCTTTCTTGGTTAAATTTTGTGCATTTAAAAAAATTTCTTTATTCTTTATTTCAACCCATCTTTTATCAAAAATCTTCAGCATAGCCACCATCAAAAATTACATTTGCTGAAAGAACTATTCGAGCTCTTTCAAATGATACCAGGATCACTGCCGTGGGCCTATTTGACGAAGTAAAATAATATTTTGAAAAGTGCATGTCAAATCGGTCGTGTCATGACCGCGTGGGAATTTAAGGGTTAACTAAATGATTAAAGCGGACACAAAGTCTGATACAATCATTACTGTAAATATCTTGACCAAACTAGGCAAGTCAAAATCTAATTTCTATCTTAAGTTATTCATGTTTGAAGTCTGTTTGAAGTCATGGAGGCTGCCATCTTATTAAATTCTGTATCAAAATCTTGTGCATGATAACATAATTTCCCCAATAAGGACATTAGGAGCATAGTGTATTTCTTCATCAATTTCATTACAGTTTTTTTAAGCAAAATAACGTGACACAATGTTTTAACAGCATGTTTTGATAATTTCATGTGAACACAAATAATTATATCCTTGATCCTTACAAAAGATGAAAAAAAAATATTTTTAAGATAAATTGTAAAGAAATATACTGTTAGGCTATGACATCATTTCCAGCATGTTTTAAGATCAAATTTGAGACTTAGTCAAAAATTACCCAAAATCTTTAGACTTTTTCTGGAAGGTTTTTGTTTTATTTTAATTTTATTTCTATCATATGAAATAAAGATTATGTCAGACTTTATGTCTCCTTTAAGCAGTACATTTTTTGTATGTGCTAATGGACCATTAAAAATGTAGATCCTTTTAAAAAGTAAACTAAAAAGATTACCTTGATGTCATTAAGTCCAGCATAAACATCGTCAATGAGCTTACAACCCTCTTTCAGTGTCTCTCCAGTACGGAACACTGCTGCATTGTTCTGCATGGTCTGTGGATAAAGAATACAGTAATCAGACATTGATTTACATAGCGCCTTGTGCCCTGGTTTTAAAGCACTGGACCCAATTAGCCACCTGATAATCTCCAGCAGCCAGACGAATCGACGCGCACAGGAACTTAGGCTTGATTCGGTAAGGGCGGACAAGGTCGGGAAGTGAATGAACACTGTGTTTTTCACGCTCCTCTTCTTGAATAGTGTTCAGAGAATCAGGCAGGGGGAACTGTCCTACCATTGGGACCATTACCACTTCTCTCAACAGCTGAATGGGGGTTTCTCAAATAGTGTTCAGAGAATCAGGCAGGGAGTCAAAGATGGGGCACCCAAAACAGTGATAATATCGCCACATGGTAGAGTAAGGGTTAAGTACAGGCTGATTATTGAAGGGTCCTCTGTCTTCCGAGCAACAGAGTTAAGCTCGTTCCGCTTCAGTGACCCTGTGCCCCGCCCACCGGGACCATGCTGCATGTATTGTTTAGTTGGCACACTTGTTGTGGGTTGATTAACCTTACTCTACCAGCATTTTTTTGAAAACGCACTTGGGAGGCAGGGTCAAAGATGGGGCACCCAAAACGGCAATAATATTGCCGTGTGGTAGAGTAAGGGTTAATAATACAGCAACATTCTCTATCGAGTTGTGATGTGGCCGAATGGATTTCTTCTTTTCCCCTAATTTGAATTAAAACATGGAGCTATAACTTAATTTAGATAAAACTAAAGATGGATTTGTACAGAATTTACACACAGGCCAGCTGCACCTAGCACAGTGCATACATTGTTGTACACACACTGTGCATGTTTTACGTATGCTAGCCAATATATGTTTTATTCCATAAAATATTTACTGCGATCAATTGCCTAAGGAATCAGCTGACTGTGATGTCAGAGAACAGTACCCATTCATTTCCCTATGCTGATACTCATCGATATGAGAGTCCACCTTTAAACCCTGCATAAGGTGAAGGGAGGGGGTATTTGTCCTCTAACAGCTTAGCTACAATGATTTACTTACTCCATGAGGAGCATAGGTCATCAATAATACCTCTCTAGGAAGCATTTTGGGCCATCATTGATACATTTAACCAAATTGGTCTGTTATGTATACCTACCTTCTGCATGTTAAGCCTCAACTCTGCGTGGAGGTGCTGCCATCTGCATGACGAAGCTTGTCAAGATTAGCCACCGACGCCTCACCAGCGTTCTACAAAAAAAAGGAGAAAACAAAATCTCATAAAATTGTACTCATCAGAACTGTCTCCCCGAATATGCTTCCTTTTTTAGCAAATCTGCTTATAGGCACTTATGGGCTTTTTAATATTTTGAAAAATATCATTTTAGTATTTACACATTACAACATGCCGTAAGCAGTACATTAATACTCATCTTTGTAGTATCCAATGATGTGAATAATTTTAAAAGAATGTTTCTTAGAAACAGTTGAGGTGATTTGACCTAGGAAAATCTATTTAGTAATCAATCTTAAACAAAAAGTGTGCAAAATAAAACATTTATTGTACAAAATATATTCTAAAGGAAAAAAAATCAAAATTAATTGCACAGAAATTTCCAGGAAATTCAAAATTACTTGTAAAATGTTTAAATTGTGACAGATTTACAAACAGATTTTTGCTTTATTTCATGATATTTCAAGAGGTGAAATCGTCATATGGACACAATGTTTAGAACTTGATTCAAATTGTTTGATTGGTTGCAATTGTTGCACGATTTGTTGGCAGTTAATTCACGGTGTATATTAAATATAAAACCCACATCCTTCAACAATTACTGTGGCCGAGTTGGTTAAGGCGATTTTTTTAACCAAAAGTTGTAGGTTCGGATCCCGCCATAACAATTTTCCTCAAATTTTTCTTTTTCTTTTTTCGCTTATTGTAATTTCCGTCTGATGACTGCTATTGTAGTATTGTCTTAACCCTTATTCTACCATGCCGCGATACCGTCGCCGTTTTCAAACCAACTTTTTCTAAAAATAAAATTGGGACTTTACCAAATTCCTATAGGAGTAATCTTGGTATCATTTTAAAGTACTCGGATATTTCTTTTACAAAATGTAACCTTTTTTATTGAGGTCATATCACAGAATTTTGAGAAAAAGTACCTTTAAAAAAGGTAACACTCAAAAATTGCTAAACAATTGATAAAAAAAAATATTTCATATATTACAAAACTTTAAGATCACATTTGTGCTTCAAGATCTAAGACATGATAGTAACGATTTCTGGTCTACTTTTTAAAATCCCTACCTGCAATCTTTTGTTCTGGAGAAATTTCTTTAAATTTTCATGTATTTCTGCCATTTTGGGCCCATTTTTTCTTTAAAAAATGGTGTACCCAAACCGTATATCACACATGCTTCTTTAAACCGCCGTTCGAAAGTGCTTGCAATTTCCTTTCATTTGATATAAAAATAAAGCCATACCCTTCGATTTAGAACCTTTCCTATAAGAATTATATTTCACCTCCTCAATTTCAACAACTACGCGGTGCAGAAGAAATGTACGCAGCTAACACCCGAGCGCTCCAGGTTCGATTCTTACTGTGACCACTGCATAATTATTTTTCTGCTGCAGCTTTCAGGGGTCTTTTGACTATAATCATTTTTGGTGTTTTTGCATCTTTCCATTCTTTCTAAAAATTCTAGATTAGCATCATTGGAAAGAAATTTCATAAAGAATTTAAACATGTAACACAAATCTCTGTTTTTAATATTGGCAACAAGTTATACTTCTGCAAAGATTGACCATTTGTTGACCAAATTTACCCCCAAATTGCTTAATTTGCATATTTTTGTCCAATATTTCCTAATTTGGCTTTCATTGCTCAAAAATAAAATATCTTAGCCTCTATTCGAACCAAACTTGTAACGAAAGAAAATGAAAGGAAAGTTGTCAAAAATGCATATGAATTTTTTTTAACGAAAATTGGGCTCACTTTTATCGAAGCCCTGGTAGCGTGAGGCTTAATAATCTTTCACTTTCAGTTTTTTTTTTCTGACAAATACGTTAAAAAAAAGTTTCCTAGATACGATATAGTAATAACCTTATGCACCATTGATTTTTCACACACAAACACACACACACACAATGCAATAAATGCACATGAACAAACGGACAGGCATAACCTGATCAAAAAAGTTATAGTGACGTCATCCAAATGCGGCTCATTTTGGCTTTTTTGTTGTTGAGGTAAGCCTCCCTCTTTAACGTTTGTTTCTGTAAATAAATATGTGAGATGGTGCAGGTCCAAAATCTTTGGAAATATTAACCACTTTCACATCCACCAACACTTTTAAGACTGCTAGGTCAAGTGTTTCATTAATTCAGGAGTTACAAATTTACAACAATATCAATGCAAAAGATTGAATCTTTCTGGCAGGACAGCTGACAGTCTGATCACACAGCCAAAGAGTCTATTTAAAGAAAGAAAAATGTTTTCTACCCACAATTCACCTAAACTACATAAACAGAAGCAAAAATCTTACAGGCTTGACGTCTCCGATTTTCTCTCCTGGTGTGCTGAATTTAGTGATGGAGTGGGCACAGGCACGTCCAAACACCACAAGATCAAGAAGGGAATTGGCACCCAGTCTGTTAGCACCATGAACAGATGCACATGCTGCTTCACCACAGGCATACAGACCTTCCACAATGACATCTTCACCATTCTGGTGTGTCAGGACCTATGGCAGATTTGAATGGACAAAAGAAAAGAAGTTTATTTCAAAAAAATGCAATTCAACATTTTTCCAGTCACTGCATCACTAGGATCAATATGACACACAACCCCTTCCCCCATCTCCCCACCCCTTTCCCCCCAAAAAAAAAAATTGCAAGGAAATCTGTTATGGTGTTTTTCTGTACTATTAAGTCTTAAGATCAACATATCAACAGTTTTCTGAAATTGGACATTCACAAAGAGTCTAATTATGAAGTCATATAAAAGATAGCCGCTAATATTAAAAATAGCTAATATATCTCAGGGGCGGCAGAACTGGAGGAAGGGCTGGGGGGCTTCATCCCCCAATAATTTAAGGTGAACATGTATTATCATGTTACCTGACCTAAATAGGCCCCCACCAATATTGTTATCACATGTTATCTCACCTCATTGCCCCCCCCCCCCACCAATATTGTTATCACATGTTATCTCACCTCATTAGCCCCCCAATATTGTTATTACATGTTATCTCACCTCATTAGTCCCCTCAATATTGTTATCACATGTTATTTCACCTCATTAGCCCCCACCCCCACCAATATTGTTATCACATTTTATCTCACCTCATTAGCCCCCAAAAAAAAAAAAAAAAAAAAATTGAATGCTCCCCTGCCTCTGTATCAACATAGAGGTTGAATTTAACATTTATCAGACGTACTCAATCAAAGAATATACAAATTCCACACCACCATTCAGTTATCTCCCCATTTCCACACAAAGAAAGTAACAAGAAATTACGGAAACACTTAATGATAAATATCAAATCTCAAAATGGTTGTAATAATCACTTGTGTCACTTTCATTCATCAGATATAATCGCCACTACCCTAATTACAACTGCATGAATATTCAACAAAATGCAAATGACTCTAACCTGGCCTCTGTAATTGGTTGGAACTCCACCCATATTGTAATGAATTTCATTCATTAGATATAATCTCCACTACCCTAATTACAACTGCATGAATATTCAACAAAATGCAAATGACTCTAACCTGGCCTCTGTAATTGGTTGGAACTCCACCCATATTGTAATGAACGGTAGGAAGGACGGGTATTGGCTCTCTGGTCACATCCACACCGGCAAAGATCTGAGCAGTCTCAGAAATACCCGGCAATCTCATGGCCAGTTGCTCGGTGGCAGGTGGGACAACTGGAGGTAGACGTGGTCTTTTGATGGTCCCACTCCTCTGAAAAGAAAACAAATAAACAATGAATTTATTTTGGTTCCAAATTCTAATAAATGGTAACCAGATAGCACAAGCTGCTTCATGTGAAATGTGAACTCACTCTGCTGGACAAAAATTTAAATCCATACTCAGACCATCAGAAGCACTGTGCTTATCTCTGGTTTCTTTGCAGATAAAAGCACACGGCTCTCCTGGACAGAACGCCAACCCATACTGGAGGTTAACAATGAACCTTTCTGGGTTTAATGATTGACAGCTAGTTTTAACAAATCACTGCACGAATTTGCCTAGCAACAAAATCTGTGTAACTAAGTGGGGGCAAACACACTGCGAGCTAACAGGGCATGCTCATGAAGTCAATGCAACTTACTGTACAAAACAAATTTCTGCACACACAGACTGAGTGACGGCAAAATGGTGAACAAAAATTACGCTTACGGGCCCGCTGCGGGCTTTGTAAATCTGGATTGCTGTTACCCATAACAGTTAGCCCACTGAATTTCGTTTATCCTATTTGCTAAAAACTCTAAAAATCCGGAGAAGTGCCATAAATGAATCAAAGCTTGCGGCAGGCCTCGTGAACATCTAAATGTAATGCACGATTGCGGATTTGAGGTTTGCTTGCCCCACATAGTTACTGCGTTGCTATGGTGGGCATGGCCTACTTGGAAACCTGGAAAGGTTAATTCCCAGCAGTGCTGGTCCTTATTTACAGCTGAGTGGACTGAAACAAGTAGAGGTAATTATCTTTCTCAAGGACACAACACAGTGCTCGCGATGGGAATCGAAAGTGGTAACTTTTGAATATATGAACATGACTTCTTAACCACAAAGCCACTACACGTCACTAAAAATATCAATAAATTTTCTTTTGTTGTTAGTTTATGGTGAGTCACAACCAAACATTACAAACCATCTCCAGTAAAATCTGATTGCTTCAATACAAGGACTCCAATTCCTACATTTGTTGTTGTTAATTTTCTTTTTTTCTTTTGTTATTACCGTTAATAACACAATCTTTATTCTGATGTCACAAAACAAACAAAAAATGCTTTTGTGATAAAACAATACAAAATAAATCAAACTTAACTAACAATTATACTCCAGTCCCATTTTCTGTTATTTACAACTTAACGAAACACCACCTTAACGAATTAATTAAGTAAGGAATGATTGTTATAGAATGACAGACTCAAGTATGTACTCATATTGTACTAAAGTACAATTTTTTAAACTCGTAAATCAGTAAAAAAAAAAATGCACTTGTACTAAAGTACAATTTTGTGTACTTGTACTCAAGTACAATTTTCTGAACTCGTACTTGAGTACAATGTTTCGTGCTTATACTCATGAAAATGTACGTACACCACAAGTCATGGTGACAACACATGAGGCAACAGAAACTGAAGAAAAAGGATTTTCATATAATTTTTGCCCGTGTCAAAAAAGGTAGGTACTGTAGGTAGTATTTACATCCTTTTATTAACAGCTACTGCTATATAGAGATGTCCACAGCAGCTTGATAAACCAGTTGTGAAGCACTAGTGAATGAGACTCACTAGGAATTGAACCCGGCACCTCTAGCTGCCAAGCAGATGACTCACTAGGAATTGAACCCGGCACCCCTAGCATGCCAAGCAGATGACTCACTAGGAATTGAACCCGGCACCTCTAGCATGCCAAGCAGATGACTCACTAGGAATTGAACACCTCTAGCTTGCCAAGCAGATGACTCACCAGGAATTGAACCCGGCACCTCTAGCTTGCCAAGCAGATGACTCACCAGGAATTGAACCCGGCACCTCTAGCTTGCCAAGCAGATGACTCACCAGGAATTGAACCTGACACCTCTAGCTTGCCAAGCAGATGACTCACCAGGAATTAAACCCGACACCTCTAGCTTGCCAAGCAGATGACTCACCAGGAATTAAACCCGACACCTCTAGCTTGCCAAGCAGATACTATGATCACTAGAACATGACAAAAAGGAACTTGGGACAGAACATACACATACAATGTATAATCCCAACATTCAAATGAAATAACAATAATGAAAATTAATTTTAGTGGTGACCATATAGACCTTTTCAAACCGAAGTTTAGCGAACGTGATTTCTTCAGTGCTTCGACCAATCGAATGCTGGGGGAACTTTTCCTTTTGTTTTCCTACCAATCACATGCAGGTTTGGAAGAAAAATGTAAGCAGCAATACATGCACGTATGTCCTTCATGTATACCGCATGTATGATACGTGCGCTTGAAAACATTTTCTCATACGCTTGGTCCCATACCGTGCGTGAATTGTGCAGACGGCCAAGATTCCTCCAGTATTTTATTGGTCAATAAGATTCCTCCAGTATACAATTGGTCCATTATGGACATGTGAATCTCGGCCATGTGACATTATTTAAATTAGTTCTCCAGAAATTGCCTATTCAGATTTGAAAAGGTCTATACACTTTTTCAAATCTGAATCAGCAATTTCCATAAAACTAATTTGATGAACGTCACATGACTGAAATTTAGGTGTCCATGAAGGACCAATCATATGCTGGGGAATCTTATTGACCAATCAAACACTGGGGGAATATTGGCTGTCTGCACAATTCACGCACATTCTGAGACTAAGCGTATGAAATAATGCTTTCAAACGCACTGTGTTTTATACATAGAGGTAACACATGCATGCATGCTGCTTACAACTGTTCCTAAAGAAAATGCAGCTGATTAGTTCGGTAATGACAAATGGAAAATTCCCCCAGTACTTGATTGGTCGAAGTGCTGATGAGGTCATACTCGGCTTGTAAGGTATATAGCTGAAAGAGAGCACTCACCTTCCTTCCCTGATCTCAATGGTCATTGATCTTGAGACCACGTCCCTCGATGCAAGATCTTTCGCTGTTGGTGCATAGCGCTCCATGAATCGCTCCCCTTCACTATTCAGAAGGTACCCACCTTCACCCCTGCAGCCTTCAGTAATGAGGCATCCAGCACCGTATATACCTACAAAGGTAAAAACATTACATGGGAGGTTAAGCATTTATATCAATTCTTTACTTGGGTATTCTTTACTGGTAGCATGTACTGTAAGTATTAAAGCATTAGTTCCAGTGGTCAAGCAAGTCCATCTTATATGAAAGAGGACTTCAAAAGAAACAAAATGGTGAAGAAAGCATTCAATAATCTTATTCCAATAAAGGATTAGTTCAGTGGTCGAGCAAGTCCATCTTATATGAAAGAGGACTTCAGAAGAAACAAAACGGTGGAGAAAGCATTCAAAAATGTTATTCCATTAAAGGATTAGTTCAGTGGTCAAGCATGTCTATTTGACTGTATATGAATGAAGGAGGACTTTAAAAGAAACAAAATGGTGCAGAAAGCATTCAAAAAAAGTGCAATGGCTCATTGGCAAAGACTTAAATCCCAAAGGTACTGGGCTCGATTCCTGGCACAAGTCCTGCATCACACTATAAAATCCCACAACAAACTATTATTTTCATATTAAAGAAACCTTCAATTATTGTATCATTACTATGTATAAGAGTAAGGGGAATGCAATGAGGGGAACCAGGTCTTAGTGGGAGAAGTTGTTTACAAAGTGGTGATAAAAATAGCTGTGTGTCATAATGCTTGAGGTAATAATGTGCATTAACTGTGAATGATTGACGGACCATTTTTCCTAAGGAAAGATATTGCTTCATGTTTCACAGGAGATTGACCCTGTGACCCAGGACCCTTGAGTTGCCCACATTCTCCAAGATTATTGCATACAGGAGGTGCTCCATACACAAGTGTGGCCATCACCAACAAGTGTGAAGAAGAAACTCTCTAGCACTCTTGAGGATCTTTGGGCAGAGGCAGCTTTTATCTATAGTGCAGGAATCAACATCTAGAGGGGCGAACGAGGAAGAAGAAAAAAAGCTAGCACCTACCTGTGGGATGGAACTGGACAAACTCCATGTCTTCATTTGGTAGGTTTGCTCTTGTTAACATGGCAGTGCCGTCTCCTGTGCAGGTGTGTGCAGATGTACAACTGAAGTAGGCTCTGCCATAACCACTGCGTAGAGATCACAGTACGGCAAAGTAAATCACATTAATCAATCAATCAATCAATTAAGGCAAAGTAAATCACATATGTTATTCAAGGGAAACTTATCCCTATTAAATGATTAAGATCAGTGATAAAGCAAGTTTATCTTATATGAAAGAGAAACTCAAAAGAAACAAAATGGTGAAGAAAGCACTCAAAAATCTTATTCCATTAAGGAGATATCTAAGCTTAAAGTAGAAATGAATACATGAATATATATGAAACAAGTCAATTCAAAGGATTACTTCAGTTGTCAAGCAAGTTCATCTTATAATGAAAGAAAAATATTTTATTCTGTTACAGAGATATTCAAGTTGAAAGTTCTTATCTGTGTAGAAATGACTGGTGTACCAAGTCTACTATGGAAAGTTGGTGCTTTTATCCTCACATTTTTAACAATTGTTTATATTTTTTTAAGAAAATTTATTTAATTTTTTTACTTTTTAAATTATTTTCCCTCAAACTTTCTTCAGGTAAAAAATTATAACTAACCCTAAAAATTTTTGTTTTACTACTTTCCTAACATACCCAATGGTTTTAAGCCACAAAATTGAAGGACAAAATTTGATAGAATACGTAAAGAATTTGAGAAATCTGAGGCTCTGACGTCACAACTAGTCTGATTTCAGTCGTTTCTACAGAGAGAGATAGTTGAACACACAATTACAATGACGGAGTCATCGCCTGCGTATTCGATTATGATAGTACAAATGCTATCACGAAACGCTTAATACGACCCGGACGAGAACACAGGTACGAGGTATGGACAGACATAACATCGACAACCAAGTCAATGTCCACGGCCTTTGATAACCAGTTGTGGTGTACTGGCGTGTCTACCCACCCCAGGATTAAACCCGGGGCCTCGTGGTCTGTAGACAGGTATGATAACCGCTACACCACAGTAGGTAGATAATCGTTTCTACACAAATAATACCAAACTTTAAAGTTAAATATCTCCTTAATGGAATACGATTTTTGAATGCCTTCCTCACCAATTTGCTTCCTATGAAATCCTCTTTCATAGGAGATGGACTTGCTTGACCTCTGAACTAATACTTTAAAAGGTATGAAGTGTAAAAAATTAATACATGCTGCTTAATTCTAGGGCTGTCAAGATATGGGTGAATCAGATATTGATTATCATGGACAAAATATATGACACTGTATATGACCATATCGTGATATCTACTTTACTATTATTAATTTTGGAAACCTGCTTGAATTTTCAGCATGCATATCTCGATTTTCCCATAAAATTTAGGATCTAAGGAAGGCAAGCATAAAAGAATCAAGATTTGCTGCAAATATAATGTTAAAATCTAATTCATTTGAAGTATTTCTGAAATTCTGTTTCACAAGTTTTTGCTTTATTGTGAAAAAGACATCACGAGATGTCAGTCAGGGTATTTCTTATATCATCCAAAAAATGATATTACAATAACATACAACTCCTACCTACAGTAGTTATGAAAGAAATATTAGTTTAACCTTTTATCACTCAACCACACAGAAATACTACAAGATATCTTAACAATGATACATTTGAAATACTGTGCAATGCATCACTGATTGCAGTGAGTTGTGGTATGTTGATGACTTTAGGAAATCTCTCTCATGATTTTGCATGTAATTACATTTTATGTTATTACACAACATACAAAAAAATTGCAGAAATGTTTAATAGAATGCTTAACATCACGATTTATAAATGACCTTTGACATAATTCAATGGATCATAATTCCAAGAAACAGAGTAAGTTATTGAAAAGTGAAGATATATATATACACATATATATATATATACATATATATATATATATATATATATATATATATATATATATATATATATATATATATATATATATATATATATATATATATATATATAAATAAATATATATATATATATATATATATATATATATATATATATATATATATATATATATATATATATATATATATATATATATATATATATATATTTATTTTACTAGATTTGATTTTACTACATTGCTGACATATGCAATCGTTTTAAAGCAACAAAATCTAAAGGAAAAATACAATAAAATACATTTTGAGTGTGTGATATCACCACTAATAATCTGATTGCAGTCATTTCTACAAACTTTCCTTTTAAGTCCTGTTTCCAAAAGATGATCTCGCTTGACCATTTAATTCATCCTTTTAAGAAATGTCATCATCTTGATTGATACAATTTCTATGGAGTATTTGCATTGTCATGACCCGTGCATTAAATACCAGTTAATGCTCGACCTTAAAATTTGGCTTAATCCATTTTTACAGCAGGTGAATTTTTAACTTAGCCAAAAATTGGATGAAAACGTTTCTTGTTTTTCATACATTTTTGTTGTATTTCAGGCATTTTGAACAATCTAAAATGGAAATTTCATGAAAGGATTATGTTTTGGCATTAGATTTATATGTGTATTTAATGCATGGCTCAAAGGACTTTGTTTGTGTTTGATGAGGGCTTAAAGGCACCATGACAGCAAGGGTCAAATTGTGCCTAAGAGCTTAGATCATTCCAGAGGTAGGAAGGAGAGAAAACAGGGGGAGATTGAGAGAAACACGAGAACTGAAAGCCACAAAGCTGGGATCGAGAAAGGTGTATGGGTGAAAACAAAACAAAGTAGAGAGAGAGAGGGGTGGGAGAGGAGGACTAAATATGGCTGTAGAGGGAAGCATGGTGAAGGAAGGAGATAATTTTATACAGAGGTTTTTTTCTGGAAGAGCTTGGCTATTGAGTTTAGGGAGCAAGGGAAGCTCTGGGAAGGTTGTACAGGGGGCAAGCAAGGAGAATGTGATGGACTGTGAAGGTGCAATGGCAATTGTTGCAGAGTTGTGGCGGGGGCAAGCCAATAACGAGGTGGGAGTGAGTGAGGTGGGTGTAACCTATTCAAAAGCAGGTAATATAGATGTTGTCGACATGGGAGAGGTTGTGAATGGTGGTTTTGATCGGAATGGCGGGCTGGATGACGTGGAGTTTATTATCAATTTGGGAGTTCCATTAAGTTTGCCAGCAATCACGAACAAGGGAAGTGATAAGCGGTTTGATGTCAGAAAGGGTTTTGCAAAAAGGGGTTGGGGAAGGTTGAGGACAAGCTTAGCGGCTGCATTAGCCCTGTCATTGCCAGGGATGCCAACATGGCTGGGTATCCAGAAGAAAAGAATATGTTTCCTGTAAAGGGGGTGAGGGTGGGAGTAGGGGGCAATGAGTTTATGGAGGATGAGGTGAGATGTGGGGTTACCCCATTTAAGATTGAGCAATGCAGTGAGGACAGCCTTGGAGTCGGAGAAGATGGCAAAGTGGCTGAGTGGAGAGTACTCAATAAAATTCAGGGCAAGGAGGATGGCCTTGGCCTCAATCGAAATATGGACCAGCAGTTGGGAAGCCTGCTATTAAGGTGATGTCTTGATGATGGCAGCAGCAGCTGTCTTGTCGCCTTCCTGGAGCCATCAGTACAGATGTGTAGTTTGAGAGTTGGTTTTTGATTTGGTTGTGGAGGTTGATGAAGAGGTTAGGGTGGGTTTGGGTTTTGTGATGAGTGGAGAGGCCCAGGTGGATAAAGGGAGAGGAGTGGCCCAGGGAAGAAAAGTGGACCAGGAGAAAGTGCTGAGAGTGGTGGAATTGATGCCGAGATGGGAGGTCTGATATGATACGTAAGCTGAAGGGAGGGGATAGAGTTTAAGTCCTATCAAAGAGGGTGGAGAAATTGGGGTACCTAATGAGGTTGTAAACAGAGTTCTGGGTGTTGGTGAGGGCTCTAAAAGCATAGGAGAGGCTACTGTAAGCTTTCTACACCTTAGCAGAAAGGGGGTTTGTTGGCTTCAACATGAAGACTGGTGATTAGGGAAGGTCCTGTAGGCACCCAAACAAAGTCTGAGGGTTTCATTTTGGATGGTGTTGATGTGATTTAAGTAAGAGTTGTGAATGACACAGTAGACAATATTGCCGTAGTCAAGCTTGGCACGAATGGTGATCCTAAAGATTTTGAGGAGAGCATGGCGGTTCGCACCCCATGTGGTGTTGGAGAGGAGATGGAGAATGTTGAGGGAGCTGTTGCATTTCTGTTTGAGGTTGGTGATGTGTTGCTTGTAGGAGAGCTTGTGGTCTAGAGTTAAACCCAGGAACTTAAGTGGGTCAACTTTAGGGATTCAATTGCCATTGAGCATGAGGTTCGGGTTGGGATGGCGATTGTTGAAATAACAGAAGTGCATCCAGACTGTTTTTGGAGAATTTAAAACCATTATTGTTGCACCAGTCTTGCAGCCGGTTGAGGCTAAGTTGGAGCCTATTTTTGAGAAGAGGAAAGCTAGGGGAGGAGTACAAAATGGTAAAGTCGTCCACCTAGAGGGCTTGTTTGATGTTGGGGCTAAGGTTGTCCGCTATGTCGTTAATGCTCAGGTTAAAGACAGCGGGAAGAGAATGCTGCCTTAGGGGACGCCCTCTTCTTGGGGATAGGGTTTGGAGAGGGTGTGGCCAATATGAACTGGGAACTGCCTGGGTGAGAGGAAGTTTTGAATAAAGATGAAGAGATGACCTCTGAGGACGATGGTGTGAAGTTTGTGGATAATGCCGTATTTCCAAGTAGTGTCAAAAGCTTTCTCAAGGTCAAAAAGATGACAATGTGGTGTTCCTTTTTTGCAAAGGATTTCAGGATAGCGGTGTCGAGTGTAATTAACTGGTCCAAGGTATTGCGACGTTTCTGGAAGCCACTTTAGGGAGAGGATTCTGTTGATCTCAAGGAACCAGTTTAGTCTCTGGTTAATGATACTTTCCATAATTTTACAGAGACAGCAGGTGAGGGTGATGTGGAAGTAGCTGGAGGGGTCGGTAATGTCCTTTCCCGATTTGGAGCAGGGTGATGATAGCTGTCCTCCAGATAGGGGAACAGGAGTGTAAGGACCATATGTGGTAAAAGATGGTGAGTAGGGTAGTGGTGGCTTTGTTGGGGAGGTGTTTCAGGAACTGGTATGGAATGTTATCCAAGCCCTTGGAGGTGCAGCCAGCATCATGGATGGCTTGATTTAATTCAGAAAGGGTCGGAGGGGTGTTATAGCTCTCGGTATTGTCAGAGGGAAAGGTGATACTTCGGGCTTCATCGTGAGCTTTTTTTGGTTTGATAGCATTGGGGTAGTGGGCCGAGGACGAGATCTTGCTGAAAGAGACAGTAAGGTGGTTAACGATGTCCATTTTTGTGGTGAGAAGGTTACCATTCCAGGAGAGATAGGAGACTTGCTCACCCTGCTGTGAAAGCTGTTAACCATTTTCCAAATCTTCTTAGTGGGGGTGTTGGTGGTGAAAGAAGAGATGAAGTTGTTCCAAGTGTTGGTTTTACTGTCCTTGATAGTGTGCCTGGCTTTGGCACGGTTGATGTGAAAGAAGTTGAGTTGTGGGTGGTCGGGTTAGTTTTGAAGTTCCTGAGGGCTCTTTTCCTGTTCTTGATGGCGGTTTTGCAGTCATCAGAGAACCAGGGGTTGGGGGGGTGGTTAGGAGGTTTTTGGAATGGAGCAGGTGGCAATGTTGATGAAAATGTTACTGAAGTTTGATATGGGATCTTAACCCGCGAGGAGATGGGGGAGAGGTGCTAGTCGCAGAGGGTTTCGAATAGGGGCCATTCGGCCTTCTTGAGGTTCCAATTGGGGGTGTAGACTGTGGGGGTTTAAAGGTTGGAGTGAATAAGAAGAGGGTAATGGTCACTACCACAGAGATCAGCAGTGACATTCCAGTTAAAATCAAGGAGGAGGTTGGGGGAACAGATAGACAGGTCAATACAGGTTAGGGAGCCTGTGGCAGAGTGAAGGTATTTCGGGGAGTTAGGACTGCACTTGCAAATGACCCTCCTTAAGTCAGTCGGGCCAAAGTCCTTTGCCCCATGCATTAAATACACATATAAATACTCGGCCTCAACATTAATCTTTAATTTCAACTCACCCTGTGGCAAGGACTGTGTTCTTTGCCTTGAATCTGTGGATGGTTCCATCTTCTAAGCACAGCGCTATCACTCCCCGACACTCACCATCTTCCATAATAAGATCCAGGGCAAAATACTCAATAAAGTAATTGGTGTCATATTTCAAAGACTGAAGAAAAAAGCGTAAGATATATTATCATTCATTCATATCGTCCCTCTTTCCACATACTGATGAATGTCGTGTTTATGTGAAACGAAAATTGGCGCGAAATACTGAATTATTATTCCGCATACTGACGAATGTCTTTAAACTTCATGAAATAAGATTTGCAAAAAATATTTTTTATTGTAAGTACAATTATCAAAAGCATTTTTCTTTCCAATGATATATAATGCTATATAATACGTTTATCAACTTTTATTTCATCAAGCTTCAAAATTATCCGAACATTTGTCGGTATGCAGAATTAATCATTTCAATTTTGACATTTGTCACTACACAAATGACATTCGTTGCTACGTGAAAATAAGGACAATATCTGCAAAGAATATACAACCTTCCATATCATCAAACTATGTGCAAGTTACAATAATTATTTTCCCAATTTTTACAATATTTATGTAATATTTATACAAGAGCACAATTTATATGGTTCATTACTAATGGTTTGGGAGTGCAGTAATCTAGTGGTTTCGTACTCAAAAGGTGCTGGGAACGAATCTCAGCAATGTGCTGTCTTGTGTCTTTGAGCTAAACACTTGATCCTATTTGCTTCAGTTCACATAACTTTGAAATGAGCACCAGTTTTGGCTGGGGAGTTGACCTGAGATGGACTGTTGTCCCATCCAGGGGAATCATGTAATAATGATAATAATGATAATAATAAGAAGAAGATAGAAGATGATGAAGAAATGAAGATAATAATGATAAAAATGAAGAAGAATAATAATAAAATAATACTAAGAAATAAGAAATAATAATAATAATAATAATAAGAATAAGAATAATAATAATAATAATAATAATAATAATAATAATAATAATAATAATAATAATATAACATGCAGTTCTTATAAAGCGCAACACACACTAAAGTCTTATTGTGCTGAAAAAATAAATAAATAAAGAGGTGGGAAATAGGAAACAACTTATAGAAGTGAGAAAAGATGTTTTTTTAACAATGATTAAAAGTTAGTTACAGTTTGAGCCTCTTTGATATGTGTTGGTAGATTGTTCCTGAAAACAGATGTAGTCTCATCGGCTTGGCACCAGAGAAACCCATGTATAAGCACTGGCTTTATGTAAGCCCCCAAGGCTTGAAGGGATTTAAATATTACTAATGGTGCAGAATTGATGAAATTCACTCCATACATTTATCACTGTATGGTTTCCATGGTGCAAGCAGATGAGAGTACAGAACTCCTCCTGGACACGACAGCAGTCCATCACAGATTAACTCTCCAGCAGTACTAATACTCATTTTACAGCTGAGTGGACTGAAGCAAATAGAGTATTAAAAGTGTCATGCTCAAGGACACAATGCAGCGCTCAGGATGGGAATCAAGCCCAGTACCTTTTGAATATGAACATGAATCTTAACCACTAAATCTTCAAGAAAGGGATTACAAATTTAAAAATCAAAATGAAGTTGGTCCTATTTCAAATAACTGACCTGTCCATACAAAGTATGCAATAGAGAATGACCGGTCCTGTCAGCCACTGCACAGCATCGATGCGCTTGACCACCCTTACCATAGTCATAGCTCTGACCACCAAAAGCTCTTTGGTATATTTTGCCTTCTTCTGTTCGACTGAATGGCATCCCATAGTTTTCAAGCTGTTATTGAGCAGAATAAAATCAAAATACACATTAATTAAAATGGCAAAGCCAAAATGTATTTCCCAGGTAATAACTGTTATTAAAAGGTTTGGGGAGCCAATATGTTTATCCCAGGAGCATAGGAAGGGTCACCTCTTGGGCTTGAGGTGCAAAAAAAAAAAAAAAAATCTGATAAATTAAGTTTCCATCAAAATTTGCTGCTAATCAGAAAATTTTGTTCAATTCCCTGAAACTTACTTCAGTATCTGGGAAATTTTCTTGATTTTTAGAAAATGTTCTTTAATTTTGACAAATTTTGCCCACTTTTAAAAAAATTTCGGCCAGTTTTGTATATATTTTAGCAATTAAACCTCCCAACCGGACAGAAATCATGCAACCGGGAAGGTGAAATCTGTTCAGTTCCCCACCAGCTCTGGTTTATCTTTTACAATAGAGACAGCCACATATAAACAGAAATGTTAAGAAACTGCTATTTAGGAGATTACAACTTTTTTAAGTTGTGAAAAGTTTCTTCGAAAAAGAATAGTGTAGAAAATCGATTATTTAGACTTTCTTTGCCAAGTTCAAAAACAGAAGAGGAATATTGTGAGTAATAAAGATGAGAGAAATTATATTTTAATTGGCATCAATGTTAGATCAGAAACGGAGACAAGAGTTTAATAACAAATCACTTTTCCAGCAGTACAACAATAAACTTTCGAGACAAGAATAATTTTTGCAAGCTCTGCCCTGTGGACAACTAATTTTGTTAACAGAAATTGTGCTTAACTATTACTCTACCACATGGCGATATTATTGCCATTTTAGGTGCCCCATCTTTAACCCGGCCTCCCAACCCCTTTTTTGAAAAAAGTGCAGGTAGAATCAAAGCTAATCAACCCGCGACAAGTATGCCAACTCAAAAATATATGCAGCATGATCCCGGTGGGTGGCCCAGTGGGTCATTGAAGTGGAACGAGCTCGACTCTGCTGCTCGGAAGACAAAGGACCCTCCAATAATCAGCCTGTGCTTAACTCTTACTCTACTACGCTGTTTTGGGTACCCCATCTTCGATCCTGCCTTCCAAGCACGTTTTCAAAAAGGACTGATAAAGTAAGGGTTAAGCATATATGTAAAGCAACCTTTTTTTCTTCCCAGACAACCATTGATGTAGATAACTATGCCTGGCGGGCAAGCTGATCTCTAGTTGCTTCGTCTAACCCTGAACAGAGATTCACGACTCACTCGTATGGTCACTGGTAAAGACCCACTTTCTGTAGGTTGAATCTAAAATAAGTGTACCTTTCATTACTAATTGTTGTAAAGAACATTTAACAATGAGAAGTCTATGCCATATAAACTAAAAAAGTTAAAAACTCATATGTCACTTTTTTTAAATATTATTTAACCTACATTTTTTTCCTTGTTGAACAAAATGTGACATAAAAATCTCTACAGTAATCTAAAAGTACAAGTACAATTGATATTAACCTCAATGACAGCTTTGGGGGCTTCTTCAGTCATATAATGAATAGCGTCTTGGTCTCCCAACCAATCAGAACCTTTTACTGTGTCGTACCTGAAATGAAATAGCCAATGAAAATTGTAATGGCAGTTGTTCTGGGAAAATGCAATTTCAAACCTGATCGAATAAATCTGATGAATGGAAAAGTGAGTAGAAGAAACATACAGCTACATAGCCAGGACCTAGGACAGTGTTTTTCAAAGCTTTTTGTATTTTCTAAATTCTGCCATAAAGTGTGTGTGTGTGGGTGGGGAGGGGGATTGCCCTGTCCCACTCCCCAGGAAGTACATTATCTGCTAATGCTGAGCTAAAGACCAGAAGTACAGCAAGAATTTGAACTAACCCCCAGAAATACCTAAAATAATGTTCAACCATATATTCTGTACAAAATGAAATGGCTGAGAAAAAGCAGTAGAACTAGGGATACTTACATGTGCCATCTCCAGTTATCTGGCTCCATATTTCCCAGTGCTGCATTGATGCCACCCTTAATGAAAAAAAAAAATGGATCAAATACTCTGATATCAATGTTCACAGTAGAATATCATGTTTATATTGTTTAGTGGACAATTGGTGTTTCATGTGGCACAATAGAGTTTGGGTATCAAAATAACGATATATAAATGGGAAGATGGTTAAAATTGTTATGTAAATCTAGGTCCAGATGGACCACCACCCAGAGATAAATCTAAAAGTGGAATAATTATTGGGAATTGGGTTATTGGGTCATTTTAGTAAGCATGGTGAGAAACAGGGGTGTAGGAAGCTTTCAAAAAGTGGGGGGCATTTAAGACCTCTTGGGGGGCACTTTTTAAGTCATATGCATGTCCCCCATTCTGAGATGTAGATAGAATAAGTGAGCCCAAAACAACAAAGTGAAATAAAATGGGGACTTCATTCTAATGGGGACACATTCCTCCTGTGCATGGGACTGACAAAAGTTGCCAGATTCCTACTATTGGGACAGTAATTGAGGGCACTTTTCATTCTCAAAAGGGGCACTTTTCATTTTCAAAATAGGCACTTTTGTCATTTTTTAAGAAAATGGGGGGGGCATGTGCCCCTAATGCCTCCCCTAATTCCTACAGTAAACCTATGGTGAGAAACAATCAGCTTCGCATGAATATAGAAATGACTGAACAAAAATAAACAGCAATAGCACTTTTTACATGAAGATGTACACCAGCTACCTTTATAATTATACCAAATATGCAACAAAACAGACGTGTATGACCATTTCAAGATTTTTACATTAAGCCCTGCCAGCTCATTAATATGCAAGACATCACCACCAAAATAAAGAGCAATGGCACTTTTTTTATAACGAAACCACCAATCATTTATACATTAAAAAAGTTTTGGAACCAACATGTTTAAAATCAGGGGCGGAAGACAATGAAAACTTTCCACAAAGGGCACTTCTTGCTCTGTGAAATGGAGGACAATTCTTTCCCCATTTCCCCCCTTACAGTTAATAGCAGAGGGTGAGTGCCCTGTTCCCTCTGTGGTGCAGGTATCCTTGCAAAGCATTTGCTCCTCAGTAAAGAGCTCTGTCCTTCTACTATAACATAACATTCCAACTCACCTGGGCAGCTACTGTGTGGGATCGTGTTGGAAATAATTTTGTAATGCATGCCGTTTTGAATCCTTCGTGGGCTAAACCAAATGCTGCCCTCAGTCCTGCTCCACCAGCTCCGACAACTACAGCGTCAAATGTGTGGTCCACAACTGGATAATCTCTTGATATCTATAAGGATAGATAAAAATATTTACTGTTCCTAAATAAAGTCCCAGTCTGTTAATTTTTTTTTTAAGTATTAAAGGACTAGTTCAGTGGTCTAACAAGTCCATTTATATGAAAGAGAACTTCAAAAGAAACAAAATGGCAAAGAAAGAATTCAAAAATCTTATTTCATTAAGGAGATATTTAAGTTAAAATTTGGTATCATTTGTGCAGAAATGACTGAAATCAGACTAGCTGTGATGTCACAGCCTCAAGATTTCTTTATCTTTATGTATTCTATCACATTTCTTCCTGCAATTTTGTGACTTAAAAACCATGGGATATGTCAAAAATGTAGAAAAACTGAATCTAGGAAGGGTATTCTTAATATCCCACCTGAAGAAAGCTTAAGAAAAATAATTTAAATAGTATTTATTTATTTAAAAAATTAAATAAACTTTCTTTAAAATACATAAAGACCTTGAGGAATGTGAGGCTGTGACATTACAACTAGTCTGATTTCAGTCTTTTCTACAGAAATGATACCAAGCATTAAACTTAAATTTCTACTCAACGGAATAAGAATTTGAACGCTTTCTGCACTATTTTGTTTCTTTTGAAATCCTCTTTCATATAAGATGGACAAGCTTGAACTAATCCTTAAGGAAAATAATTTTTTAAAGAAATGGGTAGCCTTCCACATTTTTAGATATTCTGTGCAAGGTTGGAAATCTATGCTACCTACTGTACACACCCTACTTCACAGGTAATTAAAAATTATTTTATGATTCAAGAGGTGTTAATATTGAAAATAAATCTTAAATTTGAATATTCATGAATATATATGAAACAAGTCAATTCAAAGGATTACTTTAGTTGTCAATTAAGCAAGTTCATCTTATAATGAAAGAGAAATATCTTATTCTGTTTACAAAAACATTCAAGCTAAAAATTCAAAATTTGTATGAAGATGACTAGTGTGGAAAGCCTACTGTAGAAAGTTGACTGCTTCATCCTCAATATATCTAAGAAATTTCAAATTGATTTTTCTACAAATGTTTCTTACAGTAACTTGTTAATAAACAACTCAGTGCCCGAAATTAGCATAAACCCGCTAGCCCGGGCTAGTTGATTTTACATTAGGGCTATCACACTTACCATCATTCAGATTCGTCCGGCTAGTGGTAAAATTATAAAATTCCAGTATATTTATGTCAGCAAAAAAGAATAGGTCTTGTGGAAAGTTCATGTCGGGCTAGTGAAATGTGAGGGGAAAAGCCGACAAGCTAGGGATAAACCAGTGCTTATTTCGAGCACTGAAATAACTATCTATTCTGCTTTACCTTTTGACCTATACAATGGTGTTTAAGGCACAAAATATTAGAGGAAATAATACAATCAAATACTGTACATACAGTTTTGAAGAATTTGAGAATGTGGTGTCACAATGAGACATATTTTTTTCACACAAACGAGTAACAACTTCAAAACAAACATTAGTATGGACACTGCTAAAAAACATGAGCAAATTTCAGACTAGAAATTTACGCATCATTCCACAGGAATAACTTTGCTTCAAAGGACATTTCATACTCCTTGGGAATGCTGCTCCTCTGAATAAAAACTTTTTGTCAACAGTTGGGTAGAAACAAGCACATGGTTCATTGAACAGCTTGTATGGGTATGATAAGAACAGATGATTTTTTTTGTGGTTAAAGAAAACTATCACTTTTACTTCAACCAGCCCTGCTGGAAGTCGAAGTGTTTCTGGTTTTAAGCAGAGCCATTTCTAATTAACTTCACAGAGTAAGATATTTAAAGGATTAGTTCAGTGGTCAAGCAAGTCTATTTTATATAAAGAGGACTTCAAAAGAAACAGAATGGTGAAGAAAGCATTGTAAAATTGTATTCCGTTAAGGAGATATTTAAGTTTAATGTTTGGTATCATTTATGTAGAAACGACTGTATTCAGACTAGTTGTGATGTCACAGCCTCAGATTCCTCAAAACTGTATGTATTTTAAAGAAAGTTTATTTAATTTTTTCAATATCTTAATTATTTTCCCTCAAACTTTCTGTATTATAAATACCCTTCCTAGATTCAGTTTTACTACTTTTTTGACATATCCTAATGGTTTTAAGCCACAAAATCACAGGACAAAATATGATAGAATACTTTGAGGAATCTAAGGCTATGACATCAAAAGTAGTCTGATTTCAGTCAATTCTACACAAATAATACCAAACTTTTAAACTTAAATATCTCCTTAAAGGAAAAGATTTTGTTTGTTTGTTTATTTGATGAGGCTTAACGGCACCACAACAATGAGGGTCAAATTGTTCCTGAGAAGATAGATCATTTTAGAGGTAGGAAGGGAAAAAAACAAGTGGAGAATGAGAGAAATACAAGAACTAAAAGTCAGAAAGCTGGGATCGAAAAAGGAGGTGCATGGGTGAAAAAAAAAAAAACACAAAGTAGAGAGAGAGGGGGTGGAAGAGGAGGACTGTATATGGTTGTAAAGGGAAGCATGATGAAGGAAAGAGATCATTTTATCCAGAGGATTTTTCTGGAAGAACTCGGCAATTGAGTTGTGGGGAGCGAGGAAAGTTCTGGGAAGGTTGTAGAGGGTGCAAGGAAGGAGAACGTGATGGACTGTGAGGGTGCAATGGCAATTGTTGCAGAAGGGTTGGGGGAGCCAATAAGGAGGTGGGAGTGAGTGAGGTGGGTATGACCTATTCTAAGACGGATAATATGAACATTGTCGACACGAGAGAGGTTGTTGATGGTGGGTTTGATCGGAATGGTGGGATGGATAACGTGGAGTTTGTTATTAATTTGGGGTCCCATTAGGTTTGCCAGCGGTCACGAACAAGGGAAGCGATAAGCGGTTTGATGTCAGAAAGGGTTTTGGGAAATGGAGTAGGGGGAGGTTTGAGGGCTGCAAGCCCTGTCATTCCAAGGGATGCCAACATGGCTGGGTATCCAGAAGAAAAGAATACTTTTCCTGCAGTGGGTGGGTGAAAGGAGTTTCTGGAGGAGGAAATGGGATGTGAAGTTAATATCCCATTTAAAATTGAGTAAAGAAGTAAGAACAGCCTTGGAGTCGGAGAAAGTGGCTGAGCACAGAGTCACTCAATAAAATTGAGGGCGGGGAGGATGACCTTTGCCTCGGCTGAAAAGATGGACGAGTAGTTGGGAAGCCTGCTACTGAGGGTGATGTCTTGGACGACGAGGACAGCAGCAGCAGCTGTCTTGTCACCTTCCTTCCATCAGTATAGATCTTTGGTCTTCATTTGGTTGTGGAGATTGATGAAGATGTTAGTGTGGGTTTGGGTTTTGTGATGAGTGGAAAGGCCCAGGTGGATAGAAGGGAGGGAGGGGGCCCAAGGAGGAAAAGTGGGCCAGTAGAAGGTGCCAAAAGTGGCAGGCTTGATGCCTAAAGGAGAATGTCTGATTTAATGCGTAAGCTAAATGGAAGAGGATAAAGTTTTAGTCCTATCAAAGAGGGTGGAGATATTAGGGTACCTAATGAGGTTGTAAACAGGGTTCTGGGTGTTAGATTTTTAATGCTTTCTTCACCATTTTGTTTCTTTGGAAGTCCTCTTTCATATAAAATGGACTTGCTTGACCCTAAACCACTCCTTTAAGTAATTTCTTCATCTTTTTAAAATTCTTTCATAAAAGATGAACTTGCCACTTAAAGAAAGTGATGCTCTGACCGCTGGATCACAGAGGTCTTTGATACGGAAAATACCAATGAACTAACCTCTCCAGTTTTGGCATCACCAGTTTGTCTGCCACTTATGGAAAAATGGAACGGCCTTGCACCAATACTTCTAACAAAACTTGATGGGAGAACCTGTCAGAAGAAATAATCAAAAAGAACATGTTTATGTGTATCTCAAAACCTTGTACAGATGGCTCACAAACTCCACTTTACACACTGCTGCTTTTCACTATTTTGTTCACATAAACATACTTTTGAGAACTATATTGTCTTCCTTTCCTGTTGATTTCAGTTTCCCAATATAAAAGATGTAGGGACAATATTTGGAGTATTGATTACTCCCTTGTTTACATTTCAAGTGACCGCAAACCTGCCCTTGATGCCTTATAAATACCATTTTTCGTCAGTGACACCCAGCCCTTTTCTGTTTAATCTAGGGCAAGGATTCCTAATTAAATTTTGCGAAGGGCCATCATTTCACAACAGCTTCAGGCTGTGGGCCAATCGCATGGCAAAACCAGCATCATGTGACAAACAAGACCCATCAAAACAAGCCCTAAATACAAACAAGTTGAGAGCGTGCACATTTAGAGGGATGCACGCCAAATGTCGGCAGGCAGTTCTCTTATCCACCTTCTTTTAATGAGCTGCCACGAAGCCCAATTTATAGCGGAACTAAAGATAACATTTTATTTGATAAGCCGTGATGTTTTAGTGAGCTGATTTGCCTAGGAAAAAAGTATTTTGCTATTTTTACCGATCTCATTCGGATTGATCTTACATGCAATGCACTGTAATGCATTACTGTATATAATGACTATTGTTCGTGGGCCAGATTAGATTGTCTAGCGGGCCAGATTTGGCCCCGGGCCCCCTATTATGAATTGCTGATCTGGGGTTTGTGGCTGCAAGGTGCACATGTAACTAAAACTGCCTTAAGTATCATTACTTTTTAGGATTCAATAAAAAATATGTGGAGTGGAATACAGTAGATGAAACAACCCCAAGATATTTTAACTCATTGTTCAGGCAGTGTGTAGAAAACAAATTAGGATATTATCTGTCAGCTATTTGAATATGCCAGTGCAGCAAAAATGTCACAATGATGAAAATTATGAACAATATCTGACTGTATGCAAAACTTTAATAAGGAACCAAAGTGAGTAGAAAGATATACAGAGGCAATTTATGCATGAAACGATAAACTACATATCAATACACAATTTGATTAACAAAAGTTTAAACTGATTAAATTTTGGAAAACTCTGAATTTGGAAACATTTTCAAATCACGATTTCAACAGGTTTTCAAATTTGCAGACAAATTTTAAAAAAATACAATAAACTTTGGCATATATACAAGTCAATTAAAAATTGAAATTGTTTCCAATTTAGGCTATTACATACAGGCCCTAAGCCCAGTCTGCAAATTAAACATCTTATGGTATATCTTCATCGAGGAGCAATCCAGTTTGACAAAATTGGCATACTTACCTCTTAAACTTACTGTATAAAAAGAAATACATTAAAACTAGAACTGTCAGATGGACAGCATGATAGACTGAAGAAATACATTAAAATGACAGTGATGGCATAAAAACGAGGTTTTCACAAATTTTGGTATAAATCTTTGGCATGTATGAAACAAATTTTCCACTGTGGCCCTACGCCTACTTCACAATATAAAATAATAAGAATGTTTTCTTAATAATTCAAATTTGCACTTTTCCTTCTTTTATATAATTTTGTAATTATTTATTGAACTCATTAAGAGAAAATCTACAGATTGAAGGTCTTAGAAACATGTTTCTCAATTCAGAAAGTATCACCCTTTGATAAAACTATCAACAAATTTGTTTGCCTGTTGTGGTTTAACGGCACTATCGCAGTACCGTTAATCCTCAACAAACAAACAAGCAAAAAAAAAAGTCTATTTGACAGATCCCAATTTTTTTGCTTTTCAACTTCAAATTAAAGTTTATCTTAATGATAATAGAAAATTGGATCAAGGGCTATACTGTACAGTAACGTCAAATAAAAAACATCATAGACATTTATTACATTATCATTAGGCCTATCATTCTATCATACTGTACTGTCTGTCATTTTTAAGTTCTTTAAAGTTAGGCCCATGCCCCATAGGGGTCAGACCCCAGGACTGGCAATGTAGTACCCCGGGACTGGCGCTGTAGTGCCCCGGGACTGGCGCTGTAGTGCCCCGGGACTGGCGCTGTAGTGCCCGGGACTGGCGCTGTAGTGCCCGGGACTGGCGCTGTAGTGCCCCGGGACTGGCGCTGTAGTGCCCCGGGACTGGCGCTGTAGTGCCCCGGGACTGGCGCTGTAGTGCCCCGGGACTGGCGCTGTAGTGCCCCGGGACTGGCGCTGTAGTGCCCCGGGACTGGCGCTGTAGTGCCCCGGGACTGGCGCTGTAGTGCCCGGGACTGGCGCTGTAGTGCCCGGGACTGGCGCTGTAGTGCCCCGGGACTGGCGCTGTAGTGCCCCGGGACTGGCGCTGTAGTGCCCCGGGACTGGCGCTGTAGTGCCCCGGGACTGGCGCTGTAGTGCCCCGGGACTGGCGCTGTAGTGCCCGGGACTGGCGCTGTAGTGCCCGGGACTGGCGCTGTAGTGCCCCAAGACTGGCGCTGTAGTGCCCGGGACTGGCGCTGTAGTGCCACCCGGGACTGGCGCTGTAGTGCCCAGGGACTGGCGCTGTAGTGCCCGGACTGGCGCTGTAGTGCCCCGTGACTGGCGCTGTAGTGCCCCGGGACTGGCACTGTAGTGCCCCGGGACTGGCACTGTAGTACCCCGGGACTGGCACTGTAGTACCCCGGGACTGGCACTGTAGTACCCCAGGACTGGCACTGTAGTACCCCAGGACTGGCACTGTAGTACCCCAGGACTGGCACTGTAGTACCCCAGGACTGGCACTGTAGTACCCCAGGACTGGCACTGTAGTACCCCAGGACTGGCACTGTAGTACCCCAGGACTGACACTGTAGTACCCCACACTGGCACTGTAGTACCCCAGGACTGGCACTGTAGTACCCCAGGACTGACACTGTAGTACCCCAGGACTGGCACTGTAGTACCCCAGGACTGGCACTATTGACCTAATCCACCAAATGCAAAATAACATCATCCGGCGTCAATTTTGTAAACAAACCAAATTTTAGTAGGCAAATTGCAGCACAAATCTTCCCATAAATATCATTTTGTTTTGAAATTTTGAGGTTGTTGACCATGTTCAATTACATATAAAAAACTAAAAAAAAATATTTTTACTGATTTTTAAGTGATTTAAAGGTATCTTTGATAACTTACATTATTCTTGCAAAACCAATAGTGAACGGTACTTGGCGATACTTTTCATTTGATCGAATCGCACCGTTCGGCAATGTAAAGTACCGGTACTTTTCTTAGTACTGGTATACCATGCAACATTATTCGCACAATACATTATTGATCAAGTCAACAGAAAATGTAAATAAACTAGATTCTCGGTGATTGATCCAAGGCAAATTTATGCCTCTAAAAAGCTTTTTGACTCATTGAAAACCATGCATATTTTTCCTCAAAAAGAACTGTTATTTTATTCTGCAAGCCTAATTTGGACATATCAAGCCTAACCTCAATTTACATGTAAACAGTCAGCGAACTTTAGCTAACATTGATATTCCACAAAGCCCAACTTCTTATCTTACAAATTACATGTCTTAATTAGGCTTAATGTAACATTAGCGTACTTCACCCTGCAAAAAGAAAAACAAAACGTTTTTCGAATTTAAAAGAACAACAAGTATAGATTTCATTCATAAACTAATAGATCTTGACTGAATTCTTCTTCAAAGCCAAAGTTAATAATAATAAGCCTAGGCCTACACAGTATTTAATTTGTGCATGGCATAAGATTCAATGCTGAATACACAAACGTATACTATACTATTAAAATATTGTTAGGCAATAAATTAGAATAAGAAGATAGATACATGTAGAACAGAGGTGTTTAGGCCTCGAAGTTAGAACAGTATATGCCTTAATACATTAAGGTTTTGGTCACTGTGTGATTTGGGCATGAACATTCGTGCTACAAATTACAATTCAATTCAAACTAAGCCCAGTGAATAACAACGCAATGCAAATATGGTACTGCATTATTGGCCCTTCAGTTAAGTTATAAAAGTTTAAAATAACTTAAGTAAGCATTGTTGTTTTGCATGAAACCCACTCATTTTTGACTACATTAAATTATGTACCTATTAGGCTTATTAAACCACTGTATTCTTTTCATAACTCTAAAATTAGGATTGTCTACTGATCTAAGTTATAACACTACAGTACTTAGAGCAATTCATATCTGACAAGCAGTACTAAAGCTGTCCCGATTTAAGTTTTTATTGACAGACCACATTTGGGATGCAATGAAATTATCTTCGAACTAAAAGCTTGCTGATCCTTTCATATAAAAGATTTTGTAATTACTATTGTGTTTAAGTCAAGTTTAAGGCAAAGTTCGTCCAAATAGGCCTATGATATACAAATATTGGCAATGAGTGTGGCAAAGGTCATTTTATTAGAATTAAGACCAGTAGTTTTGCCAACTACAGTACATTGAAACAACTTTGCCAATTTCCTGCCAGGATTGAGAATTTTGGTCTCATTTTATTCCTAAAAACTAAAAACAAAATAGTGATTGCTAATACAGTATATACTGTTTGATATGAAAACACTTTTTAGAATTACTTGGGGTGAAAATAAAGAGGATCGCAGGCAGACCAGTGAATGTCTCAAATTTGCCATGATTTTTTTATATAGGCTTACATCCATCAGTGTTCTTTATTAGAAAAAATATTTGCACCACTCTTTGTAAAAGTTATTCAAGAAATTTTGAAGATACAGCTTTACATGCATGCAGGTACATGTACATATAAGCATATTAATATATCAATATTTAGCTTCTTACATCTGTACATACTGTAGAAAATAACGTTCCTGAAAGTCTTTCACATTTGTTATGAAAAATTGGTCTTTAAGCATGTACTGTAAGTACAAAGTTCACCTATTCAGTGAATTACTAGTGTAGGCAAAAGAAGCATATACTGTATGCACTGTTTATATGAACATATGCATTACACATTTCATACACTATCATTTAAGACACAAAACTGTATGTACACATCTACACTATCAAGTTGTATAAAAGGTCATTTAAGCAGTAAGAAAAATCACATTTGGATTATCATGAATAAAGTCTGAGAATATGATCTGAGATTTGATGAATAGACCTTGCTATTTGTTTTATGTATATCACTCATCTTTATACAGGAAAGCTCATTCAGCTGAAAGCTGGTTTAAGGCCTTATTAAAATAAAACATAATACAAACAAAATCAAACAGTAAAAGATTGGCAAAAAGACAAATACAGCAAAAGTAACAAACCATAGAAAATATGAGGCATCTAAAGTTGTCCACTTTCAAGTTTTGATAATACAGTAGTACTACAGTTAGTTAAATCTAATAGAGCCATTAGCGTAATAGGGCCAGTGCTTATCCCCAGTTTCCATGGGATAAGCGGATGAGAGTACATTAAGGAGTAAGGTAGCTTAGTTGGTAGAGCACACGACCGAGATGCTGGAGGTACCCGGTTCAAACCTCGGACAGGTCTAACCAGTTTTTCCACAGCTATGCAGACAGATACGCCGATCATCAAAGCGGAAGTACGTCGTTTGCAGCTCCTGTTCCTCATTCAGCTGTTGAGAGAAGTGGCAATGGTTGAATTACGCTCGCCTTCCTTCAGAGGAGACTTTAAGCTGCCTGTCCCGATGGTAGGACAGTCACACCCTACCTGGTTCTTTGAACACTTCTCAAAAAGAGTGGGGTAAAAACCCGGTGTTCATCCACTTCCATCCCTGTTGCACGAGACTTGCATCTGCTATGCAGGCTATAGTTTGGCATCTATGCTCCATATAGGAGTCTTGCCGAGTTCCCGCAAGGGAGGATCATGTACAAACAGACTTCCCCTAGATGGGCACTAGTCCATGGCAGGTTAACTTCCCAGCAGCGCTGGTACATGGTTTACAGCTGATGGACTGAAGCAAGTAGATTTAAGTGCCTTGCTCAAGAACAGAATGCAACGCTCACGTCGGGTATTAAACCTGGTACCTTTTAAATACAAACATGACTCCTTAACCACTAAGCCACTGCACCTCTAAAGGTACTACAGTATGTGAGTATGATATGAACATACAGTTACTACAGTATGTGAATATGATATGAAGCTTGATGTTTAACATACTCTCACTGGTGCAACACTGACAAACAGGCCTATGGCTTGATATGGAATATAAACAAATATGAAGTTGATGAATACATCAGCAGGTAGTATTTGCAGTCATTCAAATGACCAATTTTTCATTGTGTGATTTCTTATAGTGCCTTCAAAACCATTCCTTTCTGTGGCCTATCCATGATTATCAAACTTTTTAAAAAGTACGACAATTCTTGCCATTTTTATCTACAATTTATAGCCATCCTTTACAGGAACGATCTAATATCATTTAAAATAGTGTAAAAACAACCCTATTTTAGTGGTCCTTGCTTAGTTAAGAAAACACCCATAAAGGTAAACCAAACAGTATATATATATCCCAGAGATAAATCCCAGATCAAATCCACATCTAAGATTTGATATAAATCACATGCATGCATAACCAGATAAAGACATAAAATTTATTTGTATATAAAATGCATTAATTTTAATGTCGCTCTAGATCTATTGTTCAGCAACTTTAACTATTCAGATACGTCCATCCAAGCACTGTTTGAAAGTAAGTCAGTAGAGAAGGCTCTTATACAAAATGCAACTTTTCAGTTTTCTTTATTAAAATCTCCCAAAACGTAAGTGAACGTCTCAATATAATATCATTTCATACATCTATTTATTTTGTATTACGTAAAAGTCATCCATGACAATAAAAGGCATTGTCAAAAGTTGACCTAAGATTTTCATGGAAAGGCAGAGTTATTCTAGCCCATAGTCAAAATAGATCCACGCTTCTATGATAAGCTAATGCAGCAGTTTCAACGTTATAGGTATATAGTATTTTCTGACTTGTGTATACAGTAGCTGCCATGTAGTGTTTACTACGGTTATACTAAACTTGAGTGGGATATGGTTTAACTTCAAGTAGGTAACATTAGGCCTACTGGCTGGAAACATTGGGCATATCTGCCATTTTTGTTTTTTTTACTGATTCTGTCCTACTCGAATTTACAGCTGTAATACAGTATATCTTTTAAATTTGACATTTTTTTATTTTGGCCAAATACTTAGATTATATTCGCAGAAAGAATTTCCACAGCAATTAAAGACTGATAATTAATCAGATCTGTATTTTGATGTTTGAATGCTAATACTGGCCTTGGTTCAAATCAAGACTTGTGCCAAGTTCAAGTTGGATCTTTGTTTTCTTGCTAAACAACAAATTTTCAGTTAAAATCACAACCAACTGTATAGATTACTCCCCACTACTAAAAATACTATTTTGCGTACAAATTGTTGACTAATTTCAAACATTTTGTGCAAAATTAATGATGAAATAGGTAAAAAGATTCATTTTAACATTGATTTAATGATAAGCATCGATCATAAATTGCGTAGTTTGCATACATGTACGTAAATTTTTCCCGCACTACAGTAGGACTATACTGCACTGTGCCTACCAATTATCCTGCACTTGTAAAGATCCCAGATGGTAAACAACTTTTGGATTAGACTAGGTCAGCTATTAGTCATATCCCACAATATACTTTTGACATACTGGTGGCATGTACAGTGGGTCATAACACTTTCCATACATAAAGTAGGTGTGTTTAACGTTAGGCTACCAAACTTAGGCCCATGGTCAATGGGGCGAAATTCGCTCCAGACTTGCTATCTTACTATATTACATGTATGTACTTTTCTTGCTTTAATTCTTATACATAGTTTTTTGAAGTTGTTTTAGTACTCAAAAAGACAAAATTAAAAGACCCTTTATGCTTGCTTTGGCACAAAAGCTTTTCCAGTTGGACCTTTAAAGTTTCTGTCACTCGTGTCAGGCTTGTGGCTCGTTTATGGTGACGTCATATTACTTCTATGGTTGTCGTACAGCTGATTGGCTAACAACTCATGCACATTTATATAGATTCAACTAACACATAAACATTCTTAATGAACTTTAACCTGATGAATAATCAACAAAATTTAGTTTTACTCTTAAAGTAATGGCCAAATAGTTGTTCCCATCGTGAACAGAAGACTCACAGAAAATAGGTAAATTCTACCATTTCCAAGTAAGTTTCATACAAAATCATTTTGTGGATAAACAATAAATTTGTTGTAAACCTAGAGATAAAAGTGAAGATTTTAGTGAAGAATATTCTCAGGGAAGTTGTGTAACGTTAAAGCCTTCTGCCAAAAAAGTTTGTTTATTTGTACATGATTGTCCCTTACAGGAACTCGGCAAGACTCCTATTCTCAAGGTTGGATCGACGTACATGTAAGTGTCTACGGGCTCAGTACGGTTTTGCTAAGTTGGAGGGAAAACTTTATCATTACAGTCAATGGGATATTTTTTATTAATACTTATGTCTCCTCAGCCAGTCAGCAAAAATTAATGGTACTCATATATGTTGGAAACTATTATCTAATACACAATATATTTGAAGAAAAATAAATTATGTCCAGTATTTGTTGAAAAATGACAAAAAATAGGTTTGTCTCCCACTGACTGCAATGGTAACTGACTTGTTGTTTTCCCCTTTGACTGAAGTTTGAGATCATCAAAAAAGCATTGTTACGTCGCCATGCACCACAACATTCCTGGATGTTCAACCTCCAGAAAATGGTGCATAGACGCCAAGCTATAGCCTTGCATAGCAGGTGCCAGTCTCGTGCGACCAGGACGGAAGTGGATGAACACCGGGTTTTTACCCTACTCTTTTCGAGAAGTGTTCAGAGAACCAGGTAGGGTATGACTGTCCTACCATTGGGACCGGCAGCTTAACGTCTCCTCCAAAGAAAGGCAAGCGTAATTCAACCATTGCCACCTCTCTCGACAGCCGAATCTGAATCATTCAAGTCAGCAAAAATCTTTCAAGAGGACATGAACGCCAACGGAGCGTAAAAAGTATGAGTAAAAAATATTTTTAAAATATTAAAAAACTAGTTAGCAATACAAGTGTTAGTAAGTTTAGCTTTGAAACAGTTGAGACTTGGTGCATGTACAATGTCTGGTGGTAAAGCATTTTAATCCTTTGGTGTGTGAGGGAAGAAAGAGTGTTTGTATACATTCTTTTTAGCATAGGGAACATGGAAATTAAGGTCATGATTATTTCTTGTATTAGTTCTGACGGTGGGGATAGGTTTATCTTTATTGATAGGGACAAGATTGTTATTGATTTTATATGGCATATGTACTGTAGCTGGGTGTTGTATCTTCTTGTTTTTAGCAGGGGCCAATCTAATTTATGAAGCATGTTTTTTACACTAGATTTGTAAAGGTAGTCTGCCATACAGAACCTGGCTGCTCTCCTTTGAATAGATTCAAGTTTATCCACATCGCACTGGTGATGGGGGTCCCAGACTGCTGATACGTACTCAAGTACTGGCCTGACTAGAGCTTTATAAGCAGTGGATTTAACGTCGATGGGACAGTTTAAGAGGTTACGTTTTAATAGGCCAAGTACAGACTTAGCTTTCTTTGTTATGTATATGTTTATCCCATCTAAATTTAATATCAATTTTAATATCAATTTTAAGGTATGGGTGGGAGTTGACATGTTTGAGTGGCTGGTTGCATAAGGTAAAAACAGGTGATTTAAAGCATTTCTTAGAGAAAATTGACAAGATGTGGCATTTAGAGGGGTTGAAAATCATTTGCCATTTGTTTTGCCATTGTTCAAATTTGTTAAGATTGTATTGGAGAATGTGTTGGTCAGAGGGGTTATCAATTGTTCTGTACACAAGGCAGTCATCAGCAAACAGTCTAAGTGTGCTGTTTATATTATCAGGGATGTCATTTACATATAAAAGGAAAAATAATGGACCCAAAACAGTACCTTGGGGTACACCGGATAAAACCTGTTTAGAATCAGAGATTTCACCATCACAGACAACACGCTGGATGCGGTTGTTGAGGAATGATGCAAACCAGGCCAAGAGATTTCCATCAATGCCATAGGGGGAAAGTTTGGATAACAGGCGCTGGTGTGGGATTTTATCAAAGGCTTTTGAGAAGTCAAGAATAGCCATAGAGGCGTTACTGTGTTGGTCAATTTGTTTAGAGATATCATTTATTTTTAAGAAGAGTTGTGTTTCAGTCAATCTTTTTGCACATGTTGTAAATCACTTAAGATATTGGGCTCATCAAGGAATTTCATCACATGTGAGTGGATTATATGCTCAAGGATTTTACTACAACACAGATGAGGGAAACAGGTCTGTAATTAGCTGGGTTTTGTTTATCACCTTTTTTTAAAATGCTACATATGTTTTCTTTTCTCCACTTGTTAGGGATAGTACCATTATCAACAGAAGTTTGAAAGAGATCAGTTAGAATTTCATAGAGGTCATCAGCATGTGTTTTTAGATAGCATGGTGGTATTTGGTCAGGACCTGAGGCTTTGTTGGGGTCTAGGTTATGCAGTTGCTTTTCGACACCTTCTGGGGTAATCATAAGTTGGTTTATTTTGCTGCTAGTGAGTGGTTTAGTTACAGGGATTTGGGAGGTGTTTTCTTCTGTATAAACACTAAAAAACTGGTCATTTAGAATGTTAGCTTTAGTTTTACTGTCACTGCAGAGTTTACCATTATTTAGAAGATCAGACACACCTACAGAGTTACTTCCTAATCTTTTGATATAAGACCAGAATGCCTTAAGGTTTTCGTTGAGTGAGTTTTTAAATTTATCACAGATAAAGGTGTTTCTAGCTTCTTTGAGGTTTTTACGGACAACCTTCCTAAAAACATATATCAATGAGGAGCAGGAGCTGCAAATGACATACTTCCACTTTGATGATCGGTGTATCTGTCTGCATAGCTGTGAAAAAACTCATTAGACACCTGTCCAAGGCTTGAACCAGGTATCTCTAGCATTAGGCATGCCACAAAAATTATATAAAATGACGTTTCAGTCTTAGTCATTTAAGTGCGATCAGTTTTGGGCAACCCCTTATCCAATTAGAAGTCACTCCAAATTTCACGCTGATAGACCTTCGGGTTGCTGAGAAAAACGAGTTTGAAAGCTGATAAAAGGTGTCAAAGTTCTGGGATGTCACAATGATAAATTGGTATGCTGTCGTGGGACGTAAACAAACAAAAAAACATCTGCCGTAACATAAATCAACTTCAATGACGAAATATGCGTCATAACTTGATGTCAATATAAATATTCATATACATAGATTATGTTAAAATTTGATGACGTCTCGCGGCAAGCTAAAGTTCCGAACGAAAACTTTTTTCGTCAACGAAAATCAAACTGCCCTGCAGTTTACGGCATGAAATATTTTTCTGAAATTGACATTTCATACAAATGCCATTCTATTTTTATGTAGAAAGATTAAATATGTACCAACAATTATAAAAATCGCATCATTTAAACAAGAGTATTTTACAAAATTGCGGTGGTAGAATTCATCTACTGTAGCAGAACGCGAGAGTTATCAGTAGCCTATCACAGTAAAATGCTATACCAAAACTAGTGTTAGGTTATGCCCGCAATGTTTGTAGTGTTGACAAACCAAATCAGATTCGGCCGAAAAGTTTTTTCCCGGGCCGTAGAATCGCTATTTCTGCATTTTAATGTCCCAAAACACACTCCTTGAATAGATAAATATTCATTTCAGCCTAAAACAATAATAGTATATACATATATGTTCTTTTCTGCTGTCATTTATTGAATTACTTAGTTTTTCATGTACTTATATCCTAACATGGTAACGCCCTATAGGGAAGTAGAGCCTATCCAAAAAAAAAAAAAAAGTGCTGTTTTTGCTAGGTACAATACGTCTATATCTTTTCAATAACCATCAGAGAACTGGTATTTTTTATGAAGTGAATGACATGAACATAGTAATTTTCAATTTCAGCTTTTAGAAAATTGTTTTTCCTTCGATTTGCTGGATTTGTTTGTTTTCGATTAAATTTCCCTTATTTATACAACTTCCATTTTATTTCTTATTTTCTCTTCTGTGCAAAGAATTATATTTTGCTGTTTTCTACAACAACCTGCCACTGTCTTCTCTTGCTCAACTGCCATGTCAGACTGATGAACTGTCTGGAAGTAGATGTTTCCTCACAAAAAGATCCCTATCTATGATTTAGGTCCATAATTTTGCAGCCGATGGTCATTTCAAAATTGCTTTGCAAGCTGAAGTGATGAATTAGAAGCAAAGACCCGTTCACAGGATGGGGCAAAAAAAAAAAATGATTTGACTTGTGTGTTATAGGCAACTATCCCGAATGGATGGTATTACTCAATGTGAACAATCCCTTGTAAATTTAAGATTTTATCAGGGCCCATATTTTTTTAAACTTCCTCAATATTATTTGCCTTGGATGAGTAATTACAGAATACCTTAATTATTTTTTGGAAATCCGTCAATCTTCATTTAAAACAATAAAAAGAGTGACCTGAATGATTAATCAGGACTTCCCTCAATCAATGTTTGTTTAAGAATGCGCGTCCTTTACGTGTACTGTGCGGATCAAGCATTTATATCACGTGATCTGTTTGTTGCGAAAATCCAAAGTACGTCACTGCTAATTAGCATATTATTTACATATATTTGCTCAATGAATATGTAGTTCCTATGAGGGGGGTCGACACGTGTTCATTGCCTGCGGAACTTTCCACTATTTTACCGACCCTATCGGCGCTGAGCTATACTGAGCAATATTTTAAATTGGACAACAAAATAGACCAATTTTACTACATTTTGGACAAAATTGCCTATTTATACCGAGTTTTTATCATATTGTGCCTATTAAATAAAGAATATATTCAAGAAAAAGAACAGAAATATTGATTAAAA
>JAIGNY010000108.1:0-141473 GCA_020152595.1 Chiridota heheva | reverse complement strand
AACACGTGACGACGTTGTTTCGAAGTGCCTTCGGCGATTGCTCTGAGATTGGGTTCTTGACGTCTCCACTTCTCCATGACGAATGAACGCACCCCACTTGGGTAGATGTATTCTATGTCTTTCGCACATCCATCAATATAGAAAAAGGTTTAAAGATCCAAAAGATTGCAATGAACCGTTGCAATACTTTGCCGTAGGTTGCCATACCGTCGACTGAAGAGAAAAGTTAACGACGTTAGTTTTTATCGAGGTAAATACACGTAATGGCGGTCGAAAAGTCCGGTTTGCAAACGAAATTGATTGGACGTCTTAGGGGGTGAATTCGATGAAAAAGGAGCCGTATGGCTCTCGCGTGGCATCGGCATAGGTTTTTAGGATGTACCGCAAGCGACCAGGAAACATCTGGTTAGCCAAATGATCGATAGAAGAAGCATCTCGAGGGCTCTTGAAAAATACGAGGTAATGAGTGTTGAGACTAAGGGTACGTCCGCCTTTAAAAACAAGTTTTGTACGAGAAGTACTACAGACTACAGGTTACGGTGATGACTGCCTTTCGTGAACAACGTAGTTACGACGGGATTTAACTCGCTCATAAAATCGTCGATGACAAGCAAGTTCCTATGATCTGCATTCAATCGTTTCAGTACTTCTTCCCCAGATAACCCTTCGATGAATTCAAAATGAGGTAAAGCTTGCTTCAAGGCCTCGTAATCGGATTGGTATTCGGCGTAAAAGCGATACACGCGTTCGGGAGGTGGATCGATTAATTGCTCGCGACGATCCAACAGCGTTCTCACCCATCGGGTCTTCCGACGATACAAGTGAAAGGATGATGTAATGTTCCATCCAGCGTCTCCATCTCTTGAATCTTACAAATAAGCTAGTGTCGCTCTTTATATTATCTTTTTCTTAAAACTTTTTCAATCACTGGACGGGCGAAAAACGTTGGAAAATGCCGGATGGGTTTGAGAAGGAGGTTAAATCACAAAACAAGGAAGACTTAACTAATTGGAATATCAACAGAGGGGATCATTTTCTGCATTATTTAATTTTTAAATGGCGGCTCCCATAGTAGTAGCATTACAATTTCTGATAATTTCAAAAAATTAGATTGCTTCGGGAGGTATATAACTTGGTCAAAAGAATTGTTATGTTTAATTCTCTATATCATATGATGTAAGGATCATGTCGGACCGTTTCACCTATGGTGCAGGCGTCCTTGGCCTTGTCTATGAAGGTCCGAGTAATCAACTGATCAAGCTATTCAACTTCATGTTAATACAACATTATGATTAACTTTTCCCTTTTTACAGTTTTAAGTGCTCTAAACTCCGACATGAAAATTGAGCAGAAAGTAGCCATTGTCACCGGCGGGTCAAATGGCCTTGGGAAAGAAATTGTAGATCGTCTGCTAGATAAGGGAGCAAAGGTAGGCATAAAGATTACTACCTAAATTATATGTTTTTTTTTTCATTATCTTATTTGATTGTTTGTAAAAGCAGGGCGGGGATTTACTCGGCATATTAAACAATCAGTTGGAAATGTTCTTTCCATTTTCAGTACTAATCATGCATTTAATGCTAAGTTATCATGTGCAATGCAATACACATCTATGGACACGAGGCAAGAACAGCTATACGTGGCTTAGAAGGAACAAAATTCCCTCCCAAATCAATTAAAGTAGAGCATTTTTCAGCTTCTTGAATTGTGAAATAATTGTGAGCAAAGGAACGAGCAGACCTCTTTTTCCTTATGTAAACCCGTTGTTTATTGTTTACCATGACTTTTTGAACAGTTGAACAAGAGTAACAGATTTCTGAAGAAAAAAAGTTCTTCGAGATATTTTTTACCTAACCAAAATCTTATTGATTTCTCATAATTTTCAAAGACTGAAATCAAGGCAGAGTTGTTGACTCTGAGTAGCTGACTTGAACTCGAGTCACATTTTAATCTCATCACCCACATATACATATATGTGGGGATGAAATATTGTAGTCACTTTGCTGCAAAGAACTGCCTGTGCCTCCTACACTACATGACCACTGGTGGGCCCATCAGGGGGTCTCATATGATGACCTCATATTAGGGGTTAGGGTCATAAGTTTTGGGAACGGGACAAAATTTGGTGATTTTTGCGTCTGTCCGTGTACTTGTTTGTGTTTGTGTGTGTTGCTCTAGGTGTGCCTATGTGTGTATGCATGTGGGTGTGTGTGTGAGTGTGTGTGTGCGTGTGTGTGCCGCCCGGGCAGGGACCTTTTTTTACACCATTTTCGTAGTGCAGGTGTCTTTTTTTACTACATTTAAAAATTAAAAAGTAAAAAAAAATTCTTTTTTCCATCATTTTCGTAGTGCAGGTCCCAGAAAATGAGGTTTTACTGTGTTAATTTTGTACTGCTGGTCCATTTTTACAATATTTTCGTTGAATACTTATACTGCAGTATCAAAATTGACTTCTTTTATACTTCGGATATCAAAATTGTATAATTTCATACTGCAGGTATACCAACAAATCTGTCATACTGCGGGTATGTTTTTCGGTTGGTGGGCTGCACACCCCTACCTTTTTTAGTATGAAGTGCCCCCACCCCCCGCCATCTTCCTTCCGGGTATTAAAAGTATACAGACGGAAGATATTTCCAAATATTGTTGTCAGATAGTGGAACAATTCTTCTGTTCGATGGTTTAAAGCATACCATACAGCCATATACCTTACGTGAAGATTGGTTAACATTATGAAGCCATTCTTAGGACTTTAAGACAAGGGAACTTCAGAGCTTTCGGCTGTTTCGCCCCACAACCCATCATCGACTTGTAATCAGGCGCTGCATTCTTGGCTTATGACATTCTACGAAACAAACAAAACCAAATAAAGAAACCATAATTGATTTTTACTAATCAGTCCGGCAGCATGTCTATTAATGGGGACATCAATGTTCCTTTAAATGGGACCATTTTTCTACATGGAAGCAGCGATTTTGTGATACTTCCCATGATTCTTTGCTAGGCTAACATTAAAGCCTTATGCAATGTTACAAATTTCAAATTTGAAATACGTCTGGAAAAAATATCTTTGCTATGGGGAAAACTTAAAACTCATAAAAATACATTAATTACTGTCATGGCTAAAACTTTTCCACTCCCATTTGATATGTACACCATGCCGTTTTTGGTATATTAAAAACAATAGACAATACAGCTGGGCTTTTTGTCGCGAAACAGCCATTTTGAAAATTCAAATGTTTTTCAACACATTGATTTTTAATATTTAAAGTACATAAATTAGAAACATGACATTTTATAGCAAAATCTAAACAAAATGGCTGCATGACTTTAAAATTATCGTGTGTTATAAATGTTCCTAATAATAGGCATGCTGCCGGACTGCTAATCGAGCTAAAATAGCATTAAATTCTTCGCTGAAGTAATTCAACGGAATTCAGGGCCGTGGAGAAGGGGATAGGGGCGGGAGAAGTAAGGGGGAGGGGAAGTACCATCAATAATTTAGTGTTACTTTCCCCCTAAATCAAAGAAAATTCTAGTGTTTTGCTCCCAAATCATAAGACTATCAAATTTTGCCAAACGATCTTATAGTACTTTTTGGTAGAGGGTGGGTAAAGTTGTTAGGCGAAGTACGAACCTGGTAGCTCTCCCCCACCCCTCCCCCAAAAAAAATTACACGCCTTGGGCAGGAGCACAAGTTCCCACATTTTCACAAATCTTAAGACAGATGACCTGCAATTTTGCAACAATCACTCTTGCAAAAGATATGAACAACAGATTATTTCCACTGAAGCACCAGTTTACCAGCCAAATATCCATTGAAAATCGGCCAAATCAGGCAAAAACGGCCAAATCAGTTTCCAATAGATTCAAATGATTCATCATAAAAAGAAGTGCCAAACGATGTAAAATACAAGATAAAGATATATATTTGTTTTACCTGCAAGTTTTCACAAAGTCAAATGAAACAAATATTATTTTATAGGTATTAGGATTGTTTACGCTCTGATAGCACAAATATTAAAAATAGAATGTAAATTTAAGGAAAGAATAAATTTATTTTAGAAAAATATTCAAAACAGTCAAAATCAACCAAATTTTATTTGACCGGTACTCAAAGGCGTAGGAAGGTTCACCTCTCTGGGGTGGGGAACCCAAAAAATTCCCTGTGACAAGTGCAATAATTGCACTGACAAATTAATTTAAGTTTCCATCAAAAGTTGCAGCTGAATAGAAACACCCTTTAATTTCCGAGAGATTTCCTTCATTTTCGGAACATTTCTTTCATTTTCGGAAATTATTCTTCAATTTCAGAAAATTTTGGCCAGTTTTCGGAAAATTTTGGCCAATTTTCGAGAACATTTACCAAAACATACCAATTTCACCTTCCAACCGAGCAAAAAACATGCAATTAAGAAAGTAAAATCCGCTGAGGGGGAAGTTTTCCCCTGCTCCCCCCCCCCTCCTGCTTCCTACGCCTCTGCCGATACTGAACCAATTTTACCGGCCAAAACATGACTCATAAACGGCGAATTTTGCCATGTTTGCCGGTAATAGGCCGATATGGCAACCCTGACTGAAACTTAGAAAAAATAAATTTAAACAAAAAAAGTTGTGTGCGACACATAGAGGCATATGCCATGTAGGGCCTATATAATTAATATTTGACTGTGCCCCAACCCCCAACGATAATATTTGTTTTCTTCCATGAATATTTATAATTCTGCATTTATTATCTGCACAATTTTATACGTGCTGCCGTAGAGTGATCATTGCGCAAGACAAGTTTTAAAATATTTACGTGAAAGCTTTGAGACTTAAGGGGCTCGTCCCTGGATGCAACACGATTTAAAATAATTTTCAGGTATCAAAATCAAGAGCAACAAAAGGTTTTCCGGACCAGCTGACTATGGCTGCGCACACTTAAAACCTTGTCATGCCCCTGGAACTTAAACGGTGCATGACAATTTAGTTCTATATATTTGCACAACGTTTTCTCCGTATGATCAGTTTTGAGGGACGCCAGACGCCCTTACCTGCCTTTCCAACACTGTGAAACATGACTCCTTTCCCACTCTCCTCCCTGTGAAACACCCCCCCCCTGTGAAACATGAACCACTACGCCATACCACAGTCAGTCTAGCAAGGAACATATTTTCCGATCATTTTCAGTAATTGAGATTTGGGAAATAAATTAAAGCAATTACATAAACAGCTAAAGATTTTGAGCTGTCCACACAGTCACACATGACAGATTAGCATACAATAAAAAAGATCAGACTGATTGGCGATAACTCGACGACGACGACGAATGAACACACAATTACAATGACGGGGTCGTCGCCCGCGTATTCGGTTATAGTAGTAACAATGCTATCACGAAACGCTTAATACGACCCGGACGAGAACACAGGTACGACGTACGGACAGACGTAACATCGACAACCAAGTCAATGTCCACGGCCTTTGATAACAAGTTGTGGTGCACTGGCGTGTCTACCCAACCCAGGCTTGAACCCAGGGCCTCGTGGTCTGTAGACAGGTATGATAACCGCTACACCACAGTACTCGAAAAATAATCTGCTCAGATATGTACACTTGATTAGCCAATGCCTAAAATATTCAAAAACGGTTTTAGAAGATCATCGCCATGCCTATGCTGAGTGGTTCGTTGACGCTCATTGGTTGATTTAGAAGATGCACCTTTGTAAATTTAAGAATGTGATCATTGATTATCGTAATTTGTATAAAAAAATTCGGGGTGTCAGGAATCGCCAAACTTAATCTCAACGTTTTAAACAAGATGTAAATCCCAAATTCAATAAATTAAAGGTTCAAAACGCAGCCAAATTACATCAACTTTCAAAACTTTTATACTGTATTCTTCTTAACTCAAATCTAATAGTGGAGGAAGCGATGACAGGTCGCCAAGGGAGTTAATACAACGCAGGATCCTGTTACGTAACTTTGGTATCCGGTATCAAACATACGCACCAGCGCATCGAGCTCATTAAAAACCGCAATGATATAATGCAAAAATGTAAATTTTGGATATCAAGCTAGTTCATCATGCAGTCATAGTTAAATTTCCACACGAAACTGCGAGAAGGGCATATCGGTAATCACCATATTCATTTATATAATTTGCATTTCTGCTCGATTTCCTCCGCCGTGGGATACTGATGAACAGCAATACCTGTGCCGTGGGTTACTTTGATGATGGAACCATTCATTGTATCATCTTCTATAAACTTCTGAAATCCGTCCACTACCATGCTTACCCTATAAAATAAAAGTACAATTCAAAGGTATAACTAAATAACAAGAATACATGCCAAGAGTGAAGTTTTCTGGTGGGCGTGGTGGCATATTCATGGCCGTAAATCCCTATGGACAGAGGAGATGTCCCCCACTTTTCAGCAAAACTTTAAAGATTCATTACATTTACATTTTTCTTGTCCCTCCCACTTTTGGATAAGAGGCCACCCCCTCCCCCTCTTTCTTTTCTCCCCTCCCACTTTTCATATGAGATTTACAGCCCTGGGCATATCCAAATTATTGATACAGACTGTACTAATTTCTCACTGTAAATCTTGTCGAGAATTGCGATGTTCATATCTTAACGTCACATCCGGCTGTGAATCGTTTCGAATTAAGTACGAACTGTACGCATTATGTGCATATCTGAATTATTGACACAGACTGTACTAATTTCTCACTGTAAAGAGGGAATCTTGTCGAGAATTGCGATGTTCATATCTTCACGTCACATTCGACTGTGAATCGTTTCGAATTAAGTACGAACTGTACGCATTATGTGTGTACAGTGCTAGTCACTTTCTCGGCGGTTATTGATTGGTTGTCGGTATTTGTGTATGACCAATCAGAAACGTTGACTTTGATTGTAGTTTACTGTCCATGTTAACATAATATCTGGCTTTTAACTGTTTAAGCTAATCGCAATTGTTTGACCTGCTAAATATGAAGAATTTCATAAAAATGGTCTGCAAAAGGATGATGGAAACAAGAAATGAAGCATGTCCTTTCCCGTGGATTAAATTTCCATTTTCATGGAGGAATATTAAAGAAACAGTGGCGGTGCCAGGAGTTTGGTCATGGGGGGGATGGGGAGGGGGGGAGAAAAGGCAATTTTGTCTCATGCGGGGTAAAAGCCTATCAATCGGATAAAATATGTAACTTTACCAAATTTCTGGAAGGGGTGGGGCAAAGTGGGCGCAAAGCGATCTCGTGGGAAAATTCCCCCATGCCCCCGTATCGACGGCACCACTGTAAAGAAAGAAAATGATTTAGAAACCTACGTTGATAGCTTATTCCGTTTTGGTTTAAGACATTTCAAAGATTTGACCAGTGTGTTGACTCGTGACCTCACAGTGTACAATGCATGGGGGCTCGCTGTATGGGGAAAGGGATGCACTTGCTCCCCAAAGATTTGCTGGTCATTGTTTTTGCTTTGAGTTATATGTCAGGTGCGGACCCAGGAGTTTCCAAAATGAAGGGGGAAAACATCAGTTCTGACTAACTTGTGTTCTGTTGTGCATGAGGTTTGATGCAGAATTCAAAGACGTTATTCTTCTCACACTGAAGCTCTAGACCTATGTAGATATCAAACAACATTTTAGCAAAAGAGACTAAGTGGGGAGGGTATACATGGTCTGAAAGGAAGGGGAGGGAGGGGTGGACGCCCGCGCGCACTCACTTGGATCCGCGCCTGTATGTATGATTGAAACGATGCCATGGTACAGCGTGATGTCATATACCTGTACAAGTCAATTTGTATTTACTTCTTTGAAAATTATTTTCTGTTTCTAAACCATTTGAAACATTTTTTGTTTAATAATTGAAATGGGGTATACATTGTACTTTACAAGGACATATTTTTCCCCATGTACTCTAAATAAAAGGGTTTTTCAATAGTTATCAACTTACGGGACTGGATTATATTGGTTTCTGTCATCAATGTCACCTATTCCAACCATGGACGTTGCTACGAAACCCGGACATATTGCTCCGATACGTATGTCGCTCATGAATGCTTCATCCGCTATCTGGTTTGAAGTTTGAGGGGAAAAATGCAATGTAAACAGGTTAACTGGTAGAGTACGAAAGCTCATTAGCAGATTAGGGCCGTCAGAAAAATAATAATTCGTAATTACAAATTATTACAAATGATAAATTCATTAATAATTTCTAAAACTCCCCATACCTCTCCCCGAGCGGATTTCACCTTCCCGGTTGCGTGCTTTCTGCCAGGTTGGGAGGTGGAATTGGTAAATTTTGGTAAAATTTCTTGAAAATTGACCAATTTTCCGAAATCTGGCAAAAATTTCCCGAATCTGGCCAAAATTTCCCGAAAACTGGACTAAACTTTCCAAAAATTGGCGAAAATTTTCCGAAAATGAGGCCAAAATTGGCCAAAATTGAAGAAAAATTCCCCAAAAGATTTTTTTTTACGAAAGTGAAGAAAATCTCTCGGAAATTGAAGGGCGTTTCCCGATTAGCATCAACTTTTCATGGAAACTTAATTTACCAGCAGTGCAATTTTTGCACTTGTCACAGGGAAATTGTGGATTCCTCCCCCCCATGAGAGGTGACTCTTCCTACGCCCCTGCCTCGCTTGCTTTGCAATTACACGCCTCAGGCTCACGCACAGTACTTTCTATATTAAATATTACATCAATAAGCTTGTCACTTGGCTAATGACTTGTTACCTTTCATATGAATGCGAATCATTTGACATGTCAACCTTGTGGTCTTTGACTTCATTTTGAATCTTCATCATGACTGTTTATCATGAATGTTCATCATGACTCTTCATCGTGACTGTTCATCATGACTGTTCATCATGACTGTTCATCATGACTGTTCATCATGACTGTTCATCATGACTGCTCATCAATTATTGTTCATCGTGACTGTTCATCGTGACTGTTCATCGTGACTGTTTATCGTGACTGTTCATCGTGACTGTTCATCGTGACTGTTCATCGTGACTGTTCATCATGACTCTTCATCATGACTCTTCATCGTGACTGTTCATCGTGACTGTTCATCATGACTCTTCATCATGACTGTTTATCGTGACTCTTCATCATGACGTTCATCATGACTGCCCATCATGACTGTCCATCTTGACTGTTCATCATGACTGTCCATCATGACTGTCCATCATGACTGACCATCATGACTGTTCATTATGACTGTTCATCATGACTGTCCATCATGACTGTTCATCATGACTGTTCATCATGACTGTTTGCAGGGAATCACGTATAAATATGCAAAACTTTCCTATGAAGATTTATATTATATTTCGTAAATTTAGTAGATCACACGGTAATGCCCTGTAATCTTTCTAACTGTTGCAACATTACCTGGAGTATAAAATTGAATCATAAGCTACAGTACCTGTCCTGTCCAGCACACATTTTCTTCTAATGTTTAAAGGATTAGATCAGTGGTCAAGCAAGTCCATCTTATATGAAAGAGGACTTCAAAAGAAACAAAATAGTGAAGAAAGCATTCAAAAATCTTATTCCGTTGAGGAGATATTTAAGTTTAAATTGTGGTATCATTTGTGTATAAACGACTGAAATCGTACTATATAGTTGTGATGTCATTGCCTCAGATTCCTCAAAGTCTTCATGTATTCTATCATCTTTTGTCATGCGTTTTGTGGCTTCAAAATTTAAACTTAAACTTAAACAATTTAATGGTTGCAATTCACTTGTACTTTATTTACTTTATGTGGTAAGGGTTGATACTTACCGGCAGACATCGTGTCATGCCAATAACGCCATGTTTGGCTGCTCCATAAACAGGCCAGGCTGACGGATAAAGTCCTTAAAGCGAATACGAAAATGGCATGAAAGGTGTAGACAGGCAGAGGGAACATTGGTGATATTGATTTACAATCCACAAAAAACATGAAGAAAACAAAATATTTCATCAAAATCGGTGAAAATTTTGCCATTTTACAGCTTTTTGAAATTTTGTGCCCAAATATGCAAATTTAAGTGTTTCTCTTGTGATGTACAAAAAAGACATAGTGAATTAAATGATATTTATATTTCAAGATACCCATTTTCTGCCAAAATTAGCCTAACATGATTTCAATTTTCCTTCAATATCTAAAATTCTGACTGGTAGATTTCAAAAATGGTCTGGATAGTTTGTGAGAATAATCATGACGACTAAATTTAGGACAAATTTCATGATCCACAAAATGTCATAATATTCCAGATTTTGTATCTAAAACCATACACCATTAACAATCTGCATTACATAATCCTTAATGGCGTCCTTAATATCTTTGAACAAGTCCGATCGAGGACTTATGCTGAACACTTGATCAAGGGTATCTCCCAGACTGATAATAGTTTAGCATCACATTACTTGAACAATATGCGTAATATTTCAGCGTTTTAGAGAAAATGCAAATAGACCTATGCAATATTATGCAAAGCTGTTGCCGATTCATCGCTGTTCAGTTGAGGTGGATATGTTGCCAATCGGAAGTTTAAAACTAGTTTTATTTTGATTTTGAAGCATACTTGTCAAAATATAAATGTAAAAACTTAAGAATTGTTTGAAAGAAAATGTTCTTATCTTTAAAATGTTACAAAATATGTTACGATGCTAAATTGGGAACTCGAGCAATTCTTAATTGAAATGAGTCATTCTGTAGTAAATTTTGCAATTGCGAACTTATAAACAAGGCCGTGTGATACTGGGATTTCCGTATTTCTAGGTCAAATGCATATATCGTAAGTAATATTAAGAATAACCAATTTACATCAAGATCAAATAAAGTACATAATTGATAAGCAGTTTTTAGAGCAATCTGTAAGCCTATCTCGGCATTACGCTACCGTTATAAGTGTACATAGGCAGGCTGTACCACAGGATGGGCCTAGCCGTATGGCAACCTATATACCTACATTATGTCAGTGTGTACAGTGACTGCCATTGTTGTGGGCAGTGTAGTGTAGTGTTGTTTTGTTTGTTTAGTTTAATGTAACTTCCTTTGGGGTATTCATGCTCCTAAAACTAAAAACAAATTGTCTCATCAAGCAGCCTCCACGTGGCGAGACTGGATAGGGAAGGTTTTCTCCTTCTACAGCCAGTGGCGTCAGTAGAGTTTTTAAGGTGGGGGGCACTGCAATGTTTAAAGCTGAAATGGGGCACTGGCATGTGCCGCTTTAGCGGCACTGCGCAAGCGAAGCGTGCGCTTAGCGGCGTGGGGTCCAGGGGCCCGCTTAAGGGCCCCTGGTGGGGGTCCAGGGGGCGAAGCCCCCGGAAGCTCTGCGGTTTCCTTGCTTTAAATGGCTAAAAATTGGCCTAAAATGATGGCTAGAAGTAGACTCAAGATGATGATTGAAGAGACAACTTTAATGTCAAATTTCCAAAACAAGGTAAATCTGCATGCATTGAACAATAATACAAGTATTGCATTATGAACTGCCTTGACAAGTAAACAGGCACTAGAACGAAAGTGAGGGCATTATTTTAGCAAATCTCACAAATTTATCTCCCACGAAATATTGATTAACTTACAGGTAATCAGGGTTTAGTAAGCTTGAGCATTTGATTTTAGGTGGGATCCCTGAAAATACGCCCCCACTTTCGGTCTAGTGCCCCATTAATAGGTGAATGTGATTTTTGGGAAGCTTTTAAAGCTATGGTTGGCTTCTACGCTGTTCCTGAAAACTGTTATTGTTCCTGACCTTAACCAACCCCAAACCTTTACTGTTCCTGACCCCGCCCGACAGAAGAAGAATTTTTAAATATTAATATGAATGATGCTGGCAGGAGGTCTAATTGAGCTGACACTTTAGCAAACAAGACATGTTAAGATAATATGATTGATAGCATATTTTGGCTGGATCCTGTTTTAATTCTTAGATGGGAAAAGTGTTTATAATTCTAGCATGGGAAAAAGTGAACTTGAGGCAGAAGTATATCAGTAAGATAGTGAAATAGTCTTATTGTCTTGCATGTGTTGAAAAGTCGCCTTAAAAACACATCCTACTCTTTGTCTACGTTGATATCACACCGGTACCTAAAGTAATGTGATTCTTCTGTTATCGTGATTTCTTGCAAAGATGTCAACTATATTGTCCAAATCAAGTGACATCGTTCGGTCTCGGTTAACAGCCAGAACCCCAAGATCACTTGTTCGATCTTCTCTACTGGAGTTTCGGAGATAGTTTTTCTGAAGTTTTAAGCATGAAAAACTCCTCTCACACCCTGCTGATGACACAGACAATGTCAAAGAAATTCGAATCAGTTTGCAAAGTTCAAAAAGACATCCTGATATGGAATCATCAAGTTGGCAACTCCACCACCGACGAAACAGTAGTCCCGGCGGATGACTTTCTTTCTAGCAGTTTTTTGCTTGGTGCAGCTCACAGTTCAGATCATCCAGTACGCATCCATAATGTGCCGCCATTTCACGCAATGCCTCCTCTTGCAGAAATGTTTCATGTTCAGGGAACAATGCACCGACACCCCAAACAATTGCGCATGTGGAGGGGGCAAATCTGCGACGAAGCTCAGACAACAACTGGTCGACTACCGGGTACAAAAAAATTGACTCTGAACTGATCACTGTCCGTCAGTATCTCTCTATTTCCAGTGGTATCCATCAAGACTGAATCTTTCAGATGGGCCGGAGTTGTCTTTCTTCTCGACGAGGATTTCGGATTTGTCACTGGAATCCCGTTTTCTTCACTCTTTTTGAGCACGTCCACCCAAAGTCCATTCCATGCTTCTTGAGAGGATCTGCATTCCTCCAAGTCTGCAATTATGGCATCTACCAGAAATACCGCTTCCCCTAGGTTCAAGTCTTTAGCTTGCAGTTGATCAGACAGCGTCTCCGTTTTTCGGAGCAATGACCGAAAAACAACCAAACCAACGAGGAAGTTGGCATCCAAGAGAGAGAGAAGTCCTGTTGTCAGTATATAAACTTTAATGTGATGTTTTCAGCGGCTTCCGCATTCGAAAATGCATGCAGACCCACGATTCGTCACTTGCGGTTACAGCTTTCCTGTCATGCTCTTTGACAAAAGCAGGGAATTGTTTATAAAACATGGGCGTGAGTGATGTGTGGTCTCAAACGCAAAAAACCTCTTAACAATGGGGAATTGTATATAGTCTTTCTATTATATTGCTAAGAACTGGATTTAAAATCAAAATCAAATCGAAAGAAAAAAAAACCCAATCCATAGTAGGCCTACCATACATACTGAAATAGGCCAAGAATAAGAAATATTTAAAGTCCAAATTAAATTGGGGGCACGCGGGGGCACGATGTATTTTTGGGGGGCACGTGCCCCTCCCGTTCCCCCTCCCCGTATTGACGCCGCTGTCTACAGCACCTGTTCAGTGTAAGGAGCAAATCTTGCTGAACTAATGCTTGAATTGTAATTTACTCATCATTTCATTATGTCGCATGATTCTTACTCGGCATGATGGGTAATATCGTATAAGTAATTGAAATAATAACCATTTCAACATACATGTATGTAGTACAAACATTTACTACTTGTAACGCAAAATGACTGGTTGAATGTTATTGAAATTGCAAAAGATTGCAATCAGTTATAATTTTGTTATACAGGTACAAATATTGGGCCAAAGACATGTTTCGGAGTTTCTTGCTCAGAAACGAGTGAAGTTGCAGTAATGCAGAAAGATAACTTTGTAAATACCTTGTTTTTTGTTGCAGAAAAAAAATCTGCTTTTATTGTTGTATAAAATATAAAGTTTCTTTGTAGTGGTACAAGTCTTAAAACATAAAATGGTGTTAGTTCTTTATACAGTTATAGGTTGAAAGTCTGTGAAATTGCAAAATAGGGGATGTTTTTGCAACTAAAATTTTCAAGAATAGGGGGGTATTTTCAATTTGCGTAACAAGCATGGGTACAACTTTGTAAGGGAGTGGCACCGCCAGGCCAAACAAAACTTAAACCGTATGTGAAAGAAATACATCGTAAGAAATACATGTGCATTAAGGAAAAAACAATATCTTCGAATATTTGACAATTAGTCTTTTTTTTAAGGACGTCATTCTCTAAGTTAGTTCATAAGTTAATTAAAAGATATAACTCCTGTCACAATAACAGTGAATGATATTATGCAAAGAAGAAATATGCAATCTTGTTATTGTCACAATTTGATTTTCACTTACCACTTACTGAAGCAGTATTCACCACTACACCGCCTTTGCCACCATTGACCTTTGACATGTAACGTTTTGCCAGGTATGTTCCCTTGATTACGGCACACTTCCAAGATTAAAAGTGAAATAAAGTATATAAATTACTGACTAAGACACTTAACACAAAAATGTACTCAGGCTCTCAACAGAACAAGACCAATATTGCAGACCAGCATATTAAGTTTCTAGCATGATACGTTAACAGGTTAAGAGGACAGCAATAGCCAATACTCGCGTTTGCTATACACCTTCTATATAATCCACTTTTCACACGAATAAATCCTTCATATAGGCCTACATATGCACCTGACACTGGAACCTGTCTCGATCATGGTTTATTTACCAGCCCCCTTCCTGAAGTCCTATTTTCCCGGTGTTAGAATATTTTGGGCAATTAAGAAATGATGTATTTGCTCCCTGGACCATTGGCAAATAGCAGGTACAGTGGACTGCATAATTGCAAATTTCTTGAAAGAATAAAATCTGATCACATGCATGGCGTAGCTGAGACTAGGGATTGAGAACCCCCGCCTGTTTTTATTTGTTTGTTTTTTCGTGCTGGGCTTTACTAGGCTCCACCATGTTGCTTCCACAATTTTCAAGTTTAAACTTTAAAAAAATCTTAAAATGCTTTGATTTGGTAAAAGCATTGGGCTTAATTAAAAATGGCGGGGGAAGGGGAGGGGTCCAAAAGTGGGGAGAGGATGAAGTATTCTTTAATCAATACGCTTCCTATTATCAATTTCTTTATTTTTAGGCTAACCACATTTAAATTTCTTTCAAATAAGCTGAAAAGGAAAAATCCATAGAGCTTTGGGGGTATCTGGACCCCGTGCAGTATATATCTCAATTCCCGTCACCCCAACACACTTTTCAGAGAAAACAAGCTTGCTTTCATTAAAATAGACAGTTGTTTAAACATTTGCCCTCAATATCTTATAAATGTACTTAAAGTACGTGTTTGAAACATCAAATCTTAAAGGAAAACAGAAAATATCCCAAAAATGCATAATGGTAATATCACATCATTTTACACATATTACATATATATATATATATATATATATATATATATATATATATATATATATATATATATATATATATATATATATATATATATATATATATATATATATATATATATATATATATATATATATATATATATATATATATATATATATATATATATATATATATATATATATATATATATATGTATATATATATATATATATTATTTCATATATGTATATATATATTATTACATATATTATTACATATATTATTTTACATATATTATTTTAGCAATTGTTCTCTAAGAAATATCTGACAGAAAAAAAACGAAAGCAAAAAGAACGCCACCGAACAGGTCTATAGCCAGATTTGAGTTTATTTATTATTTTTTGTTTGTGGGCAGGGGGGGTGGGGGGATGGGGGCACAAAAGCATGTGGACATTTGTCCTGCGTATTAGACCTTGTATGTGTTATTTTTGCCCTATCAGCGAAAACGCTTTTTGGGGGGGGGGGGGGGCACGTGCTTCTTGGCTACGGCCCCTTGGCTACAGTCATATGTTTTATTCTTTTTGGGGAGGGGTGACGGGGAGAGGTGAGTCCGTAGCACTGCTATTTCTTACATCGATTTAATATAACTTGAATAGAAAATAATACCCACAGGTTATGCACTCACCAACAAAATATTTAGGGTTTTATCATACATCTCAAATATGTCTTCCTTCTCCATTGCAATACCAGCATTGTTTATAACGATATCGATCTGCTTGTATTTGTCATAAACTGCAGCGAAGGCAGCTGGGTATGTGAAAATACAAAAACACAATTCATATTGCTTCATACGATCAACTCCTTGATACAATTTTATATCTAAAAGACATTAAAAGAACTCGGTCAATGTAGACACTCTATCGAGTGCCGATGAAATTAATTAAACATTGATCATATTGCAATACAAATCGCCTGGCATCCATAAGCAAATCTGCGTTGTTTTTTAAACGTTTATCATATAGTCATAATTATTGAACACTTGAAGTGGTGCAGCATGTTCTGACCAAAGTTTCTGGGTCGATATCGCATCAACGTCTAGCCAGCTAGCAGAAAAAGGCTCTCTCGTCATATTTAGTGATTGAGAGTTAGGAAAGTAATGTAAATTATCACAAACAATTTTTGAGCTGTCCGCTCCCATTCGTAAACATCATAAAGATGTTATCCTGTTAACCTCAAGGCCAGATTAGACTTTGTTAGGGCCGGGCAGAAAAAAAATGGGGCCGAACATACCAGCTTAACATCAATCTGGGGCGATTTGGAGCAATCGCTTAACATCACATATGCCATATGCCCACGGGATTCAGCGAGCATATCCCCCAGCATACATGGCAAAAGGAAATGCAGAAACTGAAAAAAAATTAACTACGAGTCTAACTTCAGTTTCTTAGTCGTTGGCTTTTTTGTCTAATTTTTGCAGGCCCGCAGAAAATTCCCCTTTTGCTACTGTTATAATGCGTAAGTGCCTAATCTGCTATACCCGGTCGTGCTAGCGCTCCTTTGAATCTTTGGCACATCAAACTGTCAAATAAACTGATGAAACATTAGCACAATAAATGGAAATATAAATAATTCGACTGATGGTCTAATTTCCTATACAAAAAGTTTTTTTTTCTTTCTACATATTCATTTCTCCTTTTATTTGCCCAAAAATGATTTGTAATTATTTTTGCATTTTAAACGAAAGCGTAATCAAATAAATTGACAAGAAACTGACCGTTCAATTGTTCTTCAGATGATACGTCACAGGTATAGAAAAAGACTCGTTCAGATCCATGCTTTAATCCAAATTCTTCTGCTGTTTTCTCTCCAGCGTTGCTGTCATAATCTAAAATCGCAACAAGCTTGAAATGACAAAAATCAAATCGATAACTAAAAAATCTATATCAGGCAGAATAATATTATCGACACGAGGTTTTAATGACTGGATAGGGTATACAAGACACGTCTATCATTGTTCCTTAATGGGTTTTTTTAGCGAAGGGGGTTGTTGGTGGAAATTTTTGTTTGGTTGGGATTGTACTGTGGAAATTTTTGTTTGGGGCGGGAGGCTCCTACAGGTAATGTTTATATCTTATTACGACTCTTAATCAACTATTGTACGGTGCTCAACTTTTGAATATTTTAAGATATCAACTATTAATCAGGCACACGTACGTGACAAAACGTATTTCCCGCTTTCTATGCATACCTTTGCACCCTTCTCTAACAGAAGGTCAACAACTCCTTTCCCAATGTCGTTTGCCCCACCGGTGACAATGGCGACTTTCTGCTCAATTTTCATATCGGCATTCCCTGATTATAAGCTGAAAAAAAAGAATAGATTATCGCAATTTTTAAAAATAATTTGCAATCATTTTGAAATCAACTGCATAGGTTATCAGGCGAGAGCCCAAAAGGTGCTAAGACTGTTAGAAATTGACTTTCGTTGCACGTATTCATTAATACAAGTTTGATGATTGGATATTATGGGGTAGTACACATAAGAATCATTTTTTGACTTGTTGGCCCAGGGGAAATGAGTTACTTTCTGAGAAATCAAGAGTTTGTGACGTCATTATTTTTGATATTACACCATATAGTAGTTCTGCTACTATTAGAATCGACGTTGAGTGACAGCAGGTTCACGATCAGGCAATGCCAATACTGTGCCCCGACATCTACAATATTGCTACTCACAGCGCCCTCACTAAATATTTTTCAAATAGTGCGTACACGCTGTGTCATTCTTAAACCATTCCCAAAATAATTATTGTACGTACGTATGTATAATTGTACATTGTATGTATGAAGTCTGTGGGCAGTGATGCGTAAATTTTGGTGGCCTCGAAATGTTCGATTTTCCAATGTCAGAACATCGCTAATGGAAGGGCGCGAATTTTTCATGTTCAGTTGAAATAGTGATGCAAAGAATAATTAACTTACCAGAGGCCATTAAACAGTCCGGCAGCATGACTATTAAAGGGAACATAAATGGGAACATTTTGCTACATGAAAGCCGCCATTTTGTGACATTTCCCATGATTCTTTGCTATGCTAACGTTAAAGCCTTATGCAATGTTACAAATTTCAACTTTGAAATACGTCTAGGAAAAAATATCTTTGCTTGGGGAAACTTAAAACCCATGAAAATACCTTCATTACTGTCATGGCTAAAACTGTTCCACTCCCATTTGATATGTTCACGACGCCGTTTTCCAAATATTAGAAATAATAGACAACAGAGCTAGAATTTTTGGCGCGAAGCAGCCATTTTGAAAATTAAAATGTTTTTCAACACAATGATTTTTAATATTTCAAGTACATGAAATATAAACTATGAAAATTTATCGCAACATCTAAACAATATGGCTGCATGGCTTCAATATTTTCGTGTGTTATAGATATTCCTATTAATAGGCATCCTTTTAAGAAATATTCCCATGAATGTTTTCCATATGATAGAAGACTATTAAGCAAATTGGTGTGAAAAAACATGTTGATATCTTATTCCGTTTAGGAGTTATTGCATTTCAAAGATTTAAAAGACGTGATGAAGGATGAAATGTTACCTTCCAGTGTAAAGTGTGATGTCATATCATGTCAGATAATACTTTATGAATACAGTGTGACAGTGTGATGTTAAAGTTGCATTCATCGGACATTTGTACGTATCTATTGTACGTTTTTTCCTAGATAGAGGAAATTAAAATTATCTTGTGCAGTTACCAGGTTATGACTTCACACTGTTGACTAACTGCACCAGTCAAATTACCACACACTGGGAATCTATAAAAAAAAAAACAGTCCGGGAATCTATGAAACAGTCCGGGAGCAACTTGAAAAACTGGGTACTTAAAATACCGCAAAAAAATTGGGTACGCTTTTATGCACTACGTCATTGCATGAGCCTACACATTTGACCAGCCCACACCAAACGTATGGGGTTTCTTATTTTCTGCTTCGGATTTTACAAAATTTCACTGGATATCCTAAAATTTTGAAGACGGATAGTAAATAGATATTAAAAACTTTTTGCCGCTGCTTTTGAAAATTCATCGTCATCTTTTTAAAAAAATCAATAAAACAGATTATGAGCAATCAGAAAATGAGAAACCCCATACGTTTAGTGTGGGCTATGCAAATGTTTAGGCTCATGCGGTGACGTAATACATAAAAGTACCCATTTTTTTGGGTATTTTAAAGTACCCAGTTTTTCGGGTTGCTTCCGGAATTTGAAATGCGATAACTCCTAAATGGAATAAGATATCTACACATGTATTTTCACACTTTAGGGATATCCCACACCTGCTTTGCGATATCATTGTAAAAACATACAATGAAAGTAAATGTATAAGGACTAATAAATTGAATCGCTATTTCAAATTTAACTTAATTAATATGTATTATAAGAGTTGACTTTATGGGTGCTTTACAAATTTCTTGATTCCAAGGATAGTAAGAATTTCACTCGCCCATAGAAGTTCAAATTAAACAACTCTTGAAAAAAAAAAAATTACTCTAAAAGTAATTTTTGGAGTATTATTGTACAAAAATTAATTAACTATTTTTAAGGGTTGTTTGCTAAATACTAATATCCAATTACAACGGTAACTGGAAACACGTGACGCGTGATTGTTATAAATTTGCATATACATCGACTCGCTCGCGAATACGCCATTTTTCAGTGCTGTCATAAAGGCCGACAGATATAACCAAATTAAAATTTGGTTGGTCTCTTGGAATACGCGTTAGAAGGGATTTGCAGAGTTATTGCAATTGTTTGACAGTATAGGCCTAATTAGAGTTAGATTATATTGTATTTTTGTATGTTTTCGATGTATCGTAGCCTAGGGCCTATAAGAATTTAGATCTCACGCTCAGCCATTAACTTTAACGTTAGGCCTAGTGTAACGCTACGTTAGACTGAGCCTAACGCTACGTTGTGTTAAGTGAGTGTCCCTTGTCACTCACATTTGACCAGCCCACACCAAACGTATGGGGTTTCTTATTTTCTGCTTCTGGATTTTACAAAATTTCACTGGATATCCTGAAATTTTGAAGACATAAGTAAATAGATATTAAAAACTTTTTGCATCTGCTTTTTGGAATTCATCGTCATCTTTTTGAGAAAATCAATAAAACAGATTATGAGCAATCGGAAAATGAGAAACTCCATACGTTTAGTGTGGGCTATGCAAATGTTTAGGCTCATGCGATAACGTAATACATAAAAGTACCCAATTTTTTGGGTATTTCAAAGTACCCAGTTTTTCGAGCTGCACCCGGAATGTGAAATGCGATAACTCAAATGGAATAAGATATCAACACATGCAGACATGTATTTTCACACTTTAGGGATATCCCACACCTGCTTTGCGATATCATTGTAAAAACATACAATGAAAGTAAATGTATAAGGACTAATAAATTGAATAGCTATTTCAAATTTAACTTAATTAATATGTATTATAAGAGTTGGCTTTATGGGTGCTTTACAAATTTCTTGATTCCAAGGATAGTAAGAATTTCACTCGCAAATAGAAGTTCAAATTAAACAACTCTTAAAAAAATTAATATTCACTCTAAAAGTAATTTTTGGAGTATTATTGTACACAAATCAATTAACTATTTTTAAGGGTTGTTTGCTAAATACTAATATCCAATTACAACGCTTACTGGAAACACGTGACGCGTGATTGTTATAAATTTGCATATACATCGACTCGCTCGCGAATACGCCATTTTTCAGTGCTGTCATAAAGGCCGACAGATATAACCAAATTAAAATTTGGTTGGTCTGTTGGAGTACGCGTTAGGAGGGATTTGCAGAGTTATTGCAATTGTTTGACAGCATAGGTCTAATTAAGAGTTAGATTACATTGTATTTTTGTATGTTTTTGATGTATCGTAGCCTAGGGCCTATAAGAATTTAGATCTAACGCTCAGCCATTAACTTTAACGTTAGGCCTAGTGTAACGCTACGTTAGACTGAGCCTAACGCTACGTTGTGTTAAGTGAGTGTCCCTTGTCACTTGTGCAGCTAGCCTAACGATATTAGCTCCCGGAGGGAGGGGGGGGGGCGGCACTTCATACTAAAAGTGGTAGGGGTGTGCAGCCCACCAACCAAAAATCATACCCACAGTATGACAGATTTGTTAGCAACTGCAATACGAAATTATTCAATTTTTATACCTGCAGTATGAGTATTCAACAAAATTATAGTAAAAATGGACCAGCATTACAAAAATTTATACTGTAAAACCTCATTTTGGGACCTGCACCACGAAAATGATGAAAAAGACAACTTTTTGCTAAAAATAATGCATTTTAATATATATATATATATATATATATATATATATATATCTTTAAAAAAAGACACCTGCACTACGATATATCTTTATGTGGTTTTTAGGTATATCTTGATGTAGTGTTTGGAGTTATATCTTCATGTAGGTTTGGAGGTATATTTTAGTTTTTTTTAAAGTATATATTCATGCAATTTGGGAGTTAAAATTTTGGAGGTATACCTTCATGTACTTTGCGAAGGTATATTTTCAATGTGGTTCATGTGGTTTTTAGGGCTATATCTTCATGTAGGTTTGTAAGTAGGCCCTATAACTTCGTGTAGATTTGAGGCATAAATCCATTCATTTTTTGAAAGTATATCATCAATTAGGTTTTTATTTATTCATGTAGATTTGGAGGTATACCTTCATGTAGTTTTATAGGTATATCTTCAAATAGTTTTTGTAGGTTTATCTTCATTTAGTTTTGGAGGTGGGCCTATATCTTCATTAGTTTCTTGAGGTATATAATCATGTAGTGTTTGGAGGTATATCTTGATGTAGTGTTTGGAGGTATATCTTTAGTTAGTTTTTGAAGGTATATTTTGATGGAAGGTTTTGGAGGTTTATCTTTATGTAGTTTTTGGAGGTATATTTTCTTATAGTTTTTGGAGTTTTATCTTTAAAAGTATTTTTAGGGACAAATCTTCAAACTAGGAACCCTTTACTAAGCAACTATTAGAAATGATCCTGAAAAACCCAAAAACCTTCAAAAGAGGACAAGCTGACCTTGTATTCTAAGAGTGTATACACTTATTCATGTACATTTGGAGGTATACCTTCATGTAGTGTTTGAAGGTATATCTTCAAATAGTTTTTGTAGGTTTATCTTCATTTAGTTTTGGAGGTAGGTTTATATCTTCATTAGTTTCTTGAGGTATATAATCATGTAGTGTTTGGAGGTATATCTTGATGTAGTGTTTGGAGGTATATCTTTAGTTAGTTTTTGATGGTATATTTTGATGGAAGGTTTTGAAGATTTATCTTTATGTAGTTTTTGGGAGGTATATTTTCTTACAGTTTTTGGATGTACACTTTTAAAAGTATGGGACAAACCGGTACAAACTAGGAACCGTTTTACTAAGAAACTATTAGAAATAATCCTTGAAAAATCCAAGAATGTTTCAAAAGAGGACAAGCTGAACCTTGTATTCTAAGAGTGTATACACTCGTCTACCCATGTACATTTGGAGGTATACCTTCATGTAGTGTTTGGAGGTATATCTTCAAATAGTTTTTGGAGGCATATCTTCATGTAGTTTCTTAAGGTATATTATATCTTGATGTCTCTTTTGGAGGTTTATCTTTACATAGCTTTGGGGATATATTTTCAAGTAGTTTTGGAGATATATCTTCCTGTAGTTTCTTGAGGTATATTTTCATGTAATTTCTTGAGGTTAATCTTCAAGTAGTTTTTGGAGGTACATCTTCATGTAGTTTTTGGAGGTAAATCTTTATGTAGTTTTTGGAGGTAAATCTTCATGTAGTTTTTGGAGGTTTATCTTGACATAGTTTTGGAGATATATTTTCAAGTAGTTTTGGAGGTATATCCTCAAGCAGTTTCTTGAGGTATATCTTCATGTAAATTCTTGAACTTTATCTTCAATTAGTTTTTGGACAGTTAGAGGTATATCTTCATGTAGTTTTTGGAGGCATATCTTCATGTAATTTCTTGTGGTATATCTTCAAGTAGTTTTTGTAAGTATATCTTCATGTAGTTTTTAGGTATTCATATAGTGCTTGGAGGCATGTCTTCACTTAATTTGTGGAGGTACATCTTGATGTAGTTTTGGAGATATATCGTCATGTAGATTTTTAAGGTTGATTTTGTTTGTTTGCTTGATGAGGGCTTAACGGCACCACGACAACGAGGGTCAAATTGTGCCTGAGAGGTCAGATCATTCTAGAGGTAGGAAGGAAAGAAAACAGGGGGAGAATAACAGAAATATAATAACAAAAAGTGAGAAAGCTGTGATCGAGAGAGGAGGTGCATGGGTTAAAAAAAAAAAGTAGAGAGAGGGGGTGGAAGATTTAATAGGGTTGTGGAGGGAAGCATGATGAAGGAAAGAGATAATTTTATCCGGAGAGTTTTTCTGGAAGAACTCAGCAATCGAGTTGTTGTGGGCGAGGGAAGCTCTGGGAAGGTTGTACAGGGGGCAAGCAAGGAGAACGTGATGGACTGTGAGGGTGCAATGGCAATTGTTGCACAGGGATTGGTGGGGAGCCAATAAGGAGGTGGGAGTGAGTGAGGTGGGTGTGACCTATTTTAAGACGGGTAATATGAACCTTGTCGATACGGAAAAGGTTGTTGATGGTGAGTTTGATCGGAATGGTAGGCTGGATGACGTGGAGTTTGTAATCAATTTGGGAGTTCCATGAGGTTTGCCAGCGGTCACGAACAAGGGAAGCGATGAGCGGTTTGATGTCAGAAAGTGTTTTGGAAAAAGGGGTACGGGGAGGTTGAGGAAAGCTTAGCGGCTGCATCAGCCCTGTCATTGCCAGGGATGCCAACATGGCTGGGTATCCAGAAGAAAAGAATAGTTTTCCTGCAGAGGGTGGGCGAAAGGAGTTTCCGGAGGAGGAGGTGGGATGTGAAGTTATCCCAATTAAGATTGAGTAAAGAAGTAAGAACAGCCTTTGAGTCGGAGAAAATGGCAAAGTGGCTGAGCGGAGAGTACTCAATAAAGTTGAGGGCGAGGAGAATGGCCTTTGCCTTGGCTGAATAGATGGACGAGTAGTTGGGAAGTCTGCTACTAAGGGTGATGTTTTGGATGACGGCAGCAGCAGCTGTCTTGTTGCCTTCCTTGGAGCCATCAGTATAGATGGATGTGTAGTTTGAGAGTTGGTCTTTGATTTGGTTGTGGAGATTGATGAAGAGGTTAGGGTGGGTTTGGGTGTTGTGATGAGTGTAGAGGCCCAAGTGGATAGATGGGAGGGGGTGGCCCAAGAAGGAAAAGTGGGCCAGGAAAAGGTGCCGAGAGTGGCGGGGTTAATGCCGAGATGAAGGAGGTCTGATTTAATGCGTATGCTAAAGGGAGGGGATAGGGTTTTAGTCCTATCAAAGAGGGTGAAGAAATTGGGGTACCTAACTGAGGTTGTAAACAGGGTTATGCAGGTGTTGGTGAGGACTCTAAAACATAAAAGAGGCTAAGCTTATCTTGATGTTCTTTTGAGATATATCTTTAAATAGGTTTTGGAGATATATTTTCATGTATTTTCTTGAGGTAAATCTTCATGTAGTTATGGAGGTATATCTTTATGTAGTTTTGGAGGTATACACAAGGGCGTAGGAAGCGGGAGGGCTGGGAAGGGAGGGGGGGGGGGCTTTCCCCAGTCAAAATTTAGGGGGCTAAACTATACTTTAGCCCCCCCCCCCTTCCTCCCTCTACACTTCTCATATACGAAAACCCCCTTATAAGACTTATTTATACCCACTTTAGATAATATAATTTTATAGAATATTGTCATATGTTCTAATTTTTTCGATTATGTTGATAACATGGAAATTTAATTTCGATGAAGACTTTATTACTTCTTAAAGCCCTCATAATCATATTGAGCTGATCGAAGCTGTATTAAACATAACATTTGCGTGCTATCGCAGACTCTTGAGTGCGGGCAGCATACAAAAATTTCCCAGGAGTGTTTAGGGCAATTTGCGTTAATTCCGTTGAAAATTAGACAGTGAGTTAGAAGGATTTTCAACTGATATCAATGCAAATTGTCCTAAACACTCCTGGGAAAAAAAATACGCGTGCGGGCATCTGTGACACCTAATGTGTTTGTACCGTTGTACGTACATAACAAATTATACGTACCGTTGTACGTGCACGCATGTCTACTGCCGGCAAGTCTGTTAGAGTTCAAAAGAAGATAACAAGAATGTCACTTGTTCATTCTTCTTTTAAAAAAAAAGGGGGAAAAATGCACAAAGCGCCAAACATGCCCAAGAAACCATGCCAAAAACGAGGCTTCTGGGTGGGGATGGGGGTCGAGGTCCTTGGAGAAATAAAGCTTCAGCCCCTTCAAGTAAAAAATTGTTCCTACGCCACTGGGTATACATGTAGTTTTGGAGGTATATCTTCGCGTAGCGCGTTGGGAGGTATATCTTTATGTAGTTTTCCGGTTGATCTTAATATAGTTTATGAAGGTTTATCGTCATGTAGTTTTGGGGGGTCTGGAGGGAATACGTCTCTTCTAAAAATACATCAAAGTTTATAGCGCTTACTTGATCTCAGAGTTGGTGAGAGGACTATCAACGTGAAGTGGACTGGCCGTATGGTGCATCGGTCCTGGTCTGGTGCGTCGCTGGGCCGGAGGTGCCGATTCAAACTTATATAACGCTAAAACAGTTTTATACAAGCTGACTAGTAGTCTAAGGCGCCGGTTATTCTACTTGGACCAGTATATTTCTTTGTGCCAGTCCGCCCCTGCTGTCAATTTACGGTTCCAACAGCAATGATTTAACTCGTATGTTGTTTTCAGATGTAGGTTTGTCCCGTAAGACGACAATGTACATATAACACCTGTTTTTCATTCACTCAAGCTAGTTTCTTGATTGGTTTAAAGTTTCTTCCATAAACGTTACGTTTAAAATCAACATGTAAATATTTTTTTGCTTATTAATCAATGCATATTCATGATACCATACACGGATTGGTTAGGTCTCAAGTGGAAGGATCCTAATAGTAACTTTTGCATATTTAGTCAGAATTAAGTTAGAACTGAACAGTCTGTTTTCATGGTTTTGGGAGGTCGTGGGATGAGGACGTAAAGTAGTTAAAGAAGAAGAGACCTTTGGAAATATCATTGTTGCTGTTGCAAATACATTGGTGATTTTGACTGAAATATCTTTTATATATTATTTATGGAGGTTTCTGTGGGCTCATGTATAAGCTACATTAATTACGCAAGGAAATGACGTCAGAGAATCTTAAGACTTGCTGGCTAACTATTATCAAATATCTTATCCTTTTCATGTTTCCTTCTTATCTTTGAGTTTTCTATGCTTACAGGTTTATAGGCCCCCAAAACAATGAGCCGTTGCGAAGTGAAAATGTTCATAGTGATTCAGTAGCTGTTTTGGATATCACTATATGTCATTTGCAGCTGGAATTAAATCATAAAGCCTCATGAATGATAAAACACGCAAAGCTTTGGGGACTTTGTTCCCACAAGGGGTTTACTTTTGGACCCACTTTCATACTAGGAATATACACATAAATTATCAAACACATCGGAATGATAAGAAGATATGAATTTGTTGCAAGTATGCATGAATCAGTGCAGCTTCTAAATATCAAAATAAGTTATCTGCGCACATTGAATTTCTCTCACGAAAAGCCTGCAGGCTGGAAATTCTCTTACGATACGCTGCACTCCCACTAGTACTTAAACCATGAGACTTTTCATATAAATTATGAAATAAACATAATTAAAAGCTTTATCAGATGGGATGAAATAAACGATAGCGGTTAAAAATTTCCATGAATTAGTGGTAACTTCTCTTGTCAAAATATTTGCAGTTTGAATTTATATCATAAAAAAAACCCATAAAACGATGGTAACTCGCAAATTCTCTAGGCGTTTGTCCCCTGAACCCCCCAGTAAAGGCGTGTGTCCCCTGAACCCCTAGTAAAGCTCCACCCTTGGCTTTAAATGTCCATGAATCTGTGATCAGCTTTTGGATACCCAAATATTTCATCTGCAGTGTGAATAAGAAACAAAACGTCATTGACTAGCAACCGTATCTGGAAGTTTTGGAAAGAAAAAAAAAAACTGGAGTAAGTCAGAACAAGGGGTTCATAGTCAAAGACAAAGTATACACCTATGCCTTGGCAGAAGTTGCTTTTACTTATTCCTTATCCCAAACGTAAAGTCCTTGATGATGGTGCTACCACAACATACCTGAATATTTAACTCCAATATGAACATGGCTACACCTATTGATATGTGATTTTATTAGATTTTAGGATCAGGCATGATACAGTAAGTCTACCATTAAATTAATGATTTAAACTTATATCATTGGTAAATTATTAACCATATTGATTTCAGTTTGTTGAAAATGAAGAGAATATACCTTGTTTGAGCACAAATGGACATGGGCGCCTTCTGTTATGGTTTGGTATTTGAAGATGTACATGACTTCAGCGGTTTTTCTGTCTTTATCCGACCCTAAACCACCTGCTAAAATGCAGAAGCGTAAGTCAGTAATGTTGTGATAGTGTGTACCTGTGTTAAAGTGTTTAGCAATAAGAAAGTCCTGTGTGTTGTTCCTGATGGAAGATAAATGGTTATTATATCGGAAGCGAAATTTAGTTTTAGTTTCTCCAATGTAGTTTGCTTTGATGCACTTTTTGCAGTATGGTAGATAAACCACATTGGATGAATCGCAAGTAAACAGGTGAAGGGTCCCGGTTTTACAATGTGTTTACCTACGCTAATTTCATTTCTGGTGTTCCTATGCTTACAAAGACTACATCTGGTCTTGTTGCAGGTCGTTTTTCTTGACTGTACCTGCATAGTAGGGAGAGTGTTACGGACTAATAGACTGCGCAAAATATGGGGCTGCCTTCGAGCGTAAACAGGAGCAGCGTCAAAAACTTCAGCAATTAGGGGGTCGCTTTTGAGTAAAGAATACGCTTTCTAATAACCTTAACAAGGGGTTTAATTTGTGGATTGATCCTGTTACAAGGGGAATGCGTTTGAAGAGTGTTCCCCGGGACGATACACTAGCAAAGAATTCCTGTCTAATGGCTGTACGCCGCGAAAAAGCGCAGCAGCAGTTAAAGGGATATAGCCTCTAGATTTGAAATACCTAAACAGATTAGTCGCATTACTGATAAGTTATTACTTGAGCATATAAGTATTTACCGCAAGAATTGGCTGTAAACAATTGACTGCGGATAGAAACTTTTGTAGTTGAGGTATGTGTGTCTATCTGTGGGCTTAGTGTATAGCTGTGGGCTTAGTGTATATTGATGTTTCTAGTAAGCTGTTATTTACGATTTGTATTTAAACGTTCCAAAAATTGCACGCTTTTTGTGGTTTTATCACAAGTAAATTTAATAGTTGGAAGAAATTCGTTAAGTGCAGATACATATTCATTGAGCTTTTGAAGGCCATGGGTCCATATGAGGAAGATGTCGTCGATACCTCTGAAGTAACACAGGGGTTTGCATGTGCATTTAGCAGAAATTTATTTTCACGATTGGCCTTAAAAATATATTTGCGTAACATGAGGCCATTTTGGTAAACATTTGCTATCACCCTGGTCACCCAATTATTTGAAGTATTCTACGCAATGGTCTGGTCAAGAATTGAACCTTCACGTTTATCTTTTATATTCTCTCGACACATGTTAAACAAAAATCGCTACTGATGTCCTTGTATACAGCAAATGATATCATATGAATGTTAGAAGAGCATATATAATAACCTATATACTGTAATGGATTCACACTTGTCTGTCAGCGTGTGGAAGGAAAGTACGAAAAAAAGCAAATGTGTGCATGTAAAAAAACTACGCTGAAAGGCGAAAAAACTCTAAACTATATTATATATCTTTAAACAAAGTTTGACTATTACATTGATAAGCATTTCAATATAACTATGACAAGTACTCACATTAAGTTGTATAGAGCTACAGTGAACACTTGAAAAAGGCTTGAAATATTGGCAATCAGCTGGAATACGTTTTCATTTTATCGACTGTGAAGGGAACAACTTTTCGTTATCAGTTGCAAGGTCTAAAGGTTGTTATGTTAGCTTATTTATTTATTCTTTTTAAGGTAGCACGGAACTAATGTTTTGCCCCATATCACAAAACACAACATACAATAATATGTTCTCATATTATTGCATATTTTGTTTGTGATATTGGCGAGTTTATTCCTTTATCTTGTATGTCCTCTTGTAAGCTTCGGCCGGAACACTTTTAAAATAAATTGGCTGGTTGGTTGGCTGGCTAGCTGGCTGGTTGATCATATGGAACATATGCAGTCTTGATGGCGTGCTGTATGTATGTATGTGTGAGGGGGTTATTATTATTATTATTATTATTATTATTATTATTTCTTATTATTATTATTATTCTTCTTCTATTATTATTGGCTGGCTGGCTGGCTGGCTGGCTGGCTGGCTGGCTGGCTGGCTGGCTGGCTGGCTGGCTGGCTGGCTGGCTGGCTGGCTGGCTGGCTGGCTGGCTGGCTGGCTGGCTGGCTGGCTGGCTGGCTGTGGCTGGCTGGCTGGCTGGCTGGCTGGCTGGCTGGCTGGCTGGCTGGCTGGCTGGCTGGCTGGCTGGCTGGCTGGCTGGCTGGCTGGCTGGCTGGCTGGCTGGCTGGCTGATCATATGGAACATATGCAGTCTTGATGGCGTGTGTATGTATGTATGTGTGAGGGGGGGGGGGGTGTATGTACACGTGTCTGCAGTGGCGTAGCCAGGATTTTCATAAGGGTGGGGTGGAATTGAATCGAGCCGACACGACATTTAGTGGTGTAGTTTAAGTGAAACTTCGAGCACAAAGCGCTCGACTTGTCGGCGTGGGGTCCAGAAGGCCCAGGTGGGATCTAAGGGGCCTGGACATTTCACGGGGAAAAAAGTCCACCCATAGTAAGAATAAAATAAAATTCATGTCAAAGAGAGCAAAAACCATATACAAAATCAACGCGCAAAGCGCTCGACTTGTCGGCGTGGGTTTCAGGGGCCCGCTAAACCCTATGACAGTTTTTTAAAATTTTTTTGTTTTTTTAGTTATATATTTGAATTGTGCTTTTTATATTTCGTATATGTATTTTTTTATGTATATATTTTTTTATAGGGTAAGCATGGTAGTGGACGGTTTTCATAAGTTTATAGAAGATGATACAATGAATGGTTCCATCATCAAAGTAACCCACGGCACAGGTACTGCTGTTCATCAGTATCCCACGGCGGAGGGAATCGAGCAGAACCGCAAATTATTTAAATAAATAGGGTGATTACTTTGATATGCCCTTCTCGCAGTTTCGTGTGGAAATTTAACTTGACTGCATGATGAACTAGCTTGATATCCAAAATTTACATTTTTGCGTTATATCATTGCGGTTTTTAATGAGCTTGATGCGCTGGTGCGTATGTTTGATACCAGATACCAAAGTAACGTAACAGGTTCCTGCGTTGTATTTACTCCCTTGGCGACCTGTCATCGCTTCCTCCACTTTTAGATTTGAGTTGGGAAGAATACAGTATGAAAGTTTTAAAAATGTATGTAATCTGGCTGCGTTTTAAACCTTCAAATTATTGGATTTGGGATTTACATCTTGTTTAAAACGATGAGATTAAGTTTGGCGATTAATGGCACCCCGAATTTTTTTAATACAATTTACGATAATCAATGATCACAATCTTAAATTTCCAAAGGTGCATCCTCTAAATCAACCAATGAGCGTCAACTCAGCATAGGCATGGCGATGATCTTCTTAAATGTCTCTGAATGTTTTAGGCAATTGGCTAATGAAGTGTACATATCTGAGCAGATTAGTTTTTGAGGTATCGCCGATCAAAATCTAATCATTTTTTAATGTATGCTAATTTATCATGTGGACTGGTGGACAGCTCAAAATCTTTATCTGTTTATGTAATCGAGGAGCTCGAATTATATAGATAAATATGGACATTAAAGGAGTGCTCGACCGAAAAGTAATTTCAAATTTCACAAATATATTATCCACAACAGATCTATAAACTTCATGCCCTCGCAGATGTACCGAGGGTGTAAAGTTAACTTGAATATTGATATTAACCAAAAAATTGCTATACCATTGCGTGCTATAGATTAGCATTTGATTTTTTTTAAAAGTGCAGATATGGTCAACACAAAAAAGTGCTCCTTTAAGTTGATATGGTCTTCCCGTGTGAAAATTTTGCTACGGTGTCCAAGATTTGCACTTTGCACTTCTACATATATCAATGTAGATATAGCATGGTTTATAAAAGTATGTTAAACCCATTCTTAAAAATACTCCACAAGTGTTTTAGAATCGCGCCCCCACTTGCCAGTAACTCACCTTATCACCTTATGGGTCAAGATGAATTGTGACATAATAACCAATTATTTACATCATTTGTTTAGGAACATTTAGAGGTATCGTGAGCCATCAATATGTTGCGGGATACCGCCAACATCCCCACTGATACAACAGTTCTTTTTTTCTTTAGGAAACTCTTCTAAAAGATCAATAAAAAGGAAATTGTATGCATTAATTCGTCAAGAATAGAGGACGTAATGTTGCTGCAGTTAATGTATGTGTACATCATACAACCGGTGATATAAATTACGATGCGAGTTAACACAGTTACAACACAATCTTAAATTTACAAAGAGGCAACCTCTTCATCTATGCATGGACATGTAGCAATTTCTGCATTAGCTAATAAACTGAGCAGATTTTGTTTTTAATTTTGGCACTTTTAGTTTTTGAGTTTCGCTGATCAAAGTTTAATCAATTTTTAAAGAAACTTCAGTGGTCAAACAAGTTTATCTTATATGAAAGAGGACTTTAAGAAATGGTTAAGAAATTACATCAATATCTTCTTCCGTTAAGGAGATATTCCAGTTTAAAGCTCTGTCTTATTCTATGTAGAAATGACTGGTGTAGTAAGTCTACTATGAAGGTTGGCGCCCTGATTTCACATTCTTAACAATTGTTAATGTATTTTAAAGCAAATGTATTCAACTTTTTTAATATATTGAATTATTTTTCCTTGACCTTTCTTCAGGTGGTAAATTATAATAACCCTCACAAGATTGTTTTATTACTTTAACATATCCAATGGTTTTAGGCCACAAAATTGCATAGTAAAGTATGATAGAATACATAAAGACATTGAGGAATCTGAGGCTCTTCACAGCTAGTCTGATTTCAGTCATTTCTACACAAATGATACCATACTTAAAACTCTCCAAACCGAAATAAGACTGGGAAAGAAAAATCCTTCAGGGAGCAGGGTTTTTTTTTTTTTCAGATGGAATATGTTAATTTGAGGTCTTATTCAAATTTCGCATCTTACACTGTCTCCCTTCACAATTTTACTTCCCAAACGGGAAGAAAGCATGTATCTGCAGATTTGGAAGGTGAAATCCTCGAGGCATTAAAAAAAAAGGATATGCTAATTTGGGGTCATCAGAAATTTTATATTCCCCCCACCCCTTTTACACCACCGTCAAAATAGTCCACTAACGCGCCTGATTGACAGTTTGACATATATAGGGTACGATTTATTTTGTTTACCATATAAGTGATGGAGAGGAAGAATTGTATTGGTCAATTCTTGTCCATGCATGAAGGCTTGATATGGAATGGGTAGGGGAGTCAGCAACCACCAAAAATGATTTGCTGCCGTTTGTCGGGGAAAATTTTCGCACTTTTCGGGAAGGTCAACGTATACAGGTTTAAAGTACGTCTCGTCGGGGGAGATGGACGGCTGTCACCTGTCGGGTAGATTCGTGTTAAGAAGGTAATTGGAATTAGCAGTATTATTTTATAGTAAAACTCCCATTTAATCAGGACTTAGTCTGCTAGTTGTGCTGAATTGTATGTAAAAGTGCAAGATTTTTTAGCAATATGAAACTCGGCAAAACGTTTTACAAACTACAAGATCAGGTGACCGTTTGGACAATCTAATGTTTTATTTTCTGAGCGCAATCTATGTGACCAAATTGACTTAGATATAGGGGCGTCACCACAAAGAAGGGAAGGGGGGGGGGAGGGGGTCCATCCATGTTTTCGCCTGTCGGGTAGATTTTTGTTCGTCCGGCTTAAGAAATGCTGTAGCCCCGAAAAATGTTTATCAAAGGCATATTGATAATAAAGTGAAATATAAAATGAACAGTGGCGTATTCAGCTTTCGATTGAGAGAGGGGAGGAGGGGGGGGGGGTAATAATAGGAAAGGGGACTGTAAAAGTACCCATTTAAAGGAGCACTAGACCAAAAAATGATGGGGCTTTTGTTTTTACAAATGTCACACATATTTTAACAACAACAGATCGATGAACTTTATTCCTCCATAGCCCACAGACGACGTGAGGGCAAAGGTCACTTGAATATTCATATTAATCAGAAAATTGCTATACAGTTTTCCTAGATAAACGATTTTTTTTTCGGTCTAGTGCATCCTTAAGTCTGACATAACATGCATAAACTTTATTTCATATGATGTTGTATGTTTTAAAACTTGTTGTTTTACGTATACGACTGTAGGCATATGGGGGCTGCCACTTTGTTAAATCAAGACGAAAATCCTGGTCGCCCAGTGCATCAGAATATTATCACTAGGCGTGATTATTTCTCACTGGGCGACCATATGGTCGCCCAGGTAGTATATTAAACATATACTGCATTGGGCGCACAAATTGTCCTGAGAATATATTTTTTTAGATTTTTAATTTTAACTTTTGCAATTTGTATATCATTTCAGAACAAACGTTATAAATGTTTTCTCTCAACGCTTTATTCTTGCATAAAAAAAACAAATTATTACTGGCAAAGAGCTTCCTGGTAAATAACCAAAGGAAAATGGTAAAGACTCATATAGCAGTCAATCTGTCAATAAGCCTGTTCCTTTTAACGATAATATGTATTGCGCAATGCAGGTCAAGAGGTCAATTGAGACTTGCCGTAAAGCATCACTGACACTCATTGAATAACACCAATAACACCGTTACTTCCCGATTTTTTTTCGTTTAATATTTGAGTGGATTCGGTGCCTTACATGTATGTATTTGTGTTTCGAAATGGATGCTCTTCCATTAGGGACATCGTGTGGGATGCCATGTGGGACAACTGAGTTGAATACCATGTGGGACAACTTGGGTTGGGATGTCATTTGGGACAAACAATGGGGTGGGATTCAATGTGGGACATATATATAAACATAGGTGGGGATGACATTTGAGACATGGATGGAAGCCATTTAGGATGTAAGGATATGTATGCCATGTGGGTCATAGGGAGGAATGCCATGTGGCACATAGCGAGGGACGCCATGTGTAACAAAGGGTGGGATATCATGTGAGACATATATATGGATGCCATATGGAGCATCTAGAAGAACGGGATGCCATGTTAGAGATAGGAACTAAGGAGCGAAATTTGGGACATAGGGAGGGATTACATGTGGGATATAGGGAGGGACGCTATGTGGAACATAGGGAAGGACGCTATGTGTGACATAAGGAGGGATGACATGTGGGACATAGGGTGGGATGCCACATGTTTATAACAATATTAAATTAAACTAGAACGATAAATACCGTCACGGCTCGCATACTGATTCAAATTGACACACATATCACAAGTCCAACTATAAAAACATCCCACTTTCCACCCCACCCATGTCCCATCTGACATCCCACCCTATATCTCATATATCATCCCACCCCTGCTCCACATGACATCCATCTCTATGTTGCACATGGCATCGCTACCCATGTGCCACATGTCATTCCTCCTTATGCCCCACATGAAATTATTCCCTTTGTCCCACATGACATCCCTCACCATGTCTCACTCTCCAATGTTCCACATGGCATCCATCTCTATGTCCAACATGGTGTCTCATCCTAAAGATGTACCAAATGACATCCCACTCAAATGTCCCATATGCCATCACACCTTATGTACCACACAGTAACCTTCCCTGTTCCCCCACATGGTATCCATCTCTATATCCCACATGACATCCATCTCTGTCTCACATGACATCCTTAGTCATGTGCCACATATCATTTCCCCTATGCCCTACATGGAATCTGTCCCACATGGCATCGCTTTCCATGTCCCACCCTCCGATGTTTCACATGACATCCATCTCTATGTCCCACATGGCATCTCTTTTCCATGTCATTCCACCCTGGAATTCTTTCCTTTGTCCCACATGACATCCCCCACCATGTCTCACCCTCCCATGTTCCACATGTCCATCTCTATGTCCCACATGGCGTCTCATCCTAAAGATGTACCAAATGACATCTCACTCAGATGTCCCACATGGAATCCGTCCCTCTGTCCCACATGGCATCACCATGGCCTCACCATGTCCCGCATTCATATGTTCCACATAACATCCATCTCTATGTCCCACATGGCATCTCATCCTAACGATGTATCAAATGGCATTCCATGCACTCATATGTCCCATATACCATCCCACCCTATGAACCACACGGCATCCTTCCCTGTGCCCACATGGCATCCATCGATGACATCCATCTCTATGTCCCACATGGCATCTCTACCCATGTGCCACATGTGATTCCTCCATATGCCCACATGGAATCCCTCCCTGTGTCCCATGTGGCATCCTTCTCCATGTCCCGCATTCATATGTTTAACATGCCATCCATCCCTATGTCCCGCATGACATCAATCTCTACTAGGTCCCACATGGCATGTCACAAAGCCATCCTGTGGTAGAATTAACACAGAGAAAGCTTTGGTTTACATATGATTGAACCGTACCGCGCTGATTGTTATTATTACTTGACCTGACAACACGATCAGTCCCGGGCATGCGCGTTCGTTACCATGAACTGGCTTATAGCATCCTATATTCAGATATTTGAATATTCGTTCCAAAATGTGTATTCTTTTTAACTAATTTCCTGATACCAAAATCACGCCGAAAAACACAAAGCTTCCGGGGGCTTCTCCCATGGTCTCCTACTAGGACTATGACCCTGGATTTTACCAAGGAGCGTAGAAGCTCCTTGATTTTACACAATATTAAGCAATTTTCAATCACATTCACGAGAAATGCAGGGCTTCCGGGGGCTTCGCTCCTAGATGTAACAAAATATTAAACTAATTTTCTGATATTAAAATCACAAGAAACGTACTATAAGGCTTCCGGGGGCTCGCCCCTATGTTTGATACAATTTTCTGCTGTCAACTTGAATCATGAAAAACGTAGGGCTTTCCCAGGCTCATACCAGCAGGGCTTCGCTCATAGAATTGACTTAAATTAATGCTATTTTTGCTGCCGAAATCATTAAAAGCGCAGGGCTTGCGACACCCTGGATTTACACAACTTTATTTCTGAAGGCGATTTTAACTAACTTATATAATCATCGTCGGGAAATATTATTTGTATGATATACCTACCTGGATGCACTTTTGGGGATTAATCTCTCCCCTACCCCGCCTTCTTCTCCCACGCCCCTCCCCTCCCCTCCCCGCCCCACCCCACACCCCTCCCCTCCCCGCCCCACCCCATACCCCTCCCCTCCCCGCCCCACCCCACATCCCTCCCCTCCCCGCCCCACGCCACACCCCCCCTCCCCGCCCCACCCCACCCCTCCCCGCCCCGATATCGTACACATTGTATCCAAGTCGGCGTCATGGGGACGGGCTTGTGGGGACAAAGTTACGGCAGGGAAGTACAACACTTCCTTGGTTACAGTGTAACAGTTCGGAATTAGGATTGCTAATACACTTGGGGCAGTAAAGAATAAAGGTATTTCGTGTTACCAAAATGTTTTCCGCACATTACGAACATGGGGACAGGAATTGTCCAGGGTCGCAGAGAAGTAAAATGTCGGATGTACTATTCAAATCAGAGATATAACTGTATCTGAATCATGCCCGATTTGGCTAGATATAACAATCGCATGTCCTCCCAAATCGGCATGTTGCTCAGCCGACAACATGATTCTCGGGTCACCAATCTTAATCGGGCAGGGATGTGAAATATGTTAGATGCAGTGGTGTAGCCAGTCTCCCAAAAATGCAAAAAAGAACCGTAAATTTTGGTGTCAAAGTGGGTGAAGCGAGAGACCTTGACATGCTTGCTCTTTGGCCATATCACGTGGCTTTGTCACTGGCTGCCTAATCGGATACACCACAGATTTATGGCATGTGTATGGAAATCATCCTCGAATCGACTAGATATCAGAACATGTCAGCCCAACCTGACATGGTAATTTTCAGGTTGGCCAACGTTATGGAAAAAACAAAACAAAACACACATTTCAAATCCTGAGCCCGGACTGCCGGATAACAGGGGCGGACTGAGACTGGTTTTGAAGTTGTTTAGAAGGATCCTCATAAATTAAACAGTTAAATTAGTTTTGTCGATAGGCGGGTTTATGGATGATATGGGTTGCCTGGTACAGAGAAAGCATTTGCTTCACTCCTTTTCAGTTATATAGTGATTTGTTTGTATATATTGTAATTTTGCACACACACAAAATAATTGTGATACCCCCCCCCCTACCCCCACTTTCAGTGGGCAGGTGCACAGGGAAAATCCCGTCTATGGTTCTGCTGATGCATCTACTTGCCTATACGCGTCAGGTCCAACATTTTCAATAGGGGAAACACTGTTTTGACCCAATAAGATTCCTCTTTTTTTTTGTGCAAATTTTTGCGGACTTACATTAAAATGTATTACGCAAAATGGCGGAAAGCTACCAGCACAGTCTGAATATGACAGTTTTTGATCGGTTCCAAATACTGAAATGTGTCCAATAATATTTTGCGCTAACTTTCTTTATTTTAAAGTTTTTAGGCTCTGTTTAAAAAATTGAATTGTTGCCACTTCTGTCTTAATTTTCAGCCATTTTGTATTTTGGGACATCAAGAACAAGAACATACATCAGAGGATTTCCCCCGTGTACCCTACGAGGATTTCGCCCCTAGACCCAGGAGTGTCGGAAGGAACTCGGTGTAGGGGCAGAAAATCAATTGAGGGCACTTTTTGATAGTAATTGAGGGGCACTATTCATTTTCAAAAAGGGGCCCTTTTTGTCAGTTTTTGAAAAAGTGTGTGTAGGGAGGGGGAGGGGGGGGAACGTGCCCACGGCCCCAGCTACTACACATATGGTTTGAGCATAGGTGAGATCTTAGGGGAGCAATTGTCCCACCTCCCCCCTCGCCCACATTTTTTTTCAAAAGTATACTTTTGTAAGGTGATTTTTGTTTGTTTGTATCTTAGCATGATTTTTTGTTTTATTTTCCCCCACCTCCCACTTATTGACTTTTCCCAAAAAAGTTCGGTATGCAAATCCAGCCTATAGGTTTCAGATTCGGAAGCCAGGACCAATATTGGCAATTGCCCATCGGGCGAAAGTTAAAAGACCTACTTTTGAAAATTAAATTATTGCTTTGAAAATTATTGGGGCCATGCCCCCTTCCACCACGGCGCTTGTGTCGGGCCCTGGTAAATGGCATACTTTAATTGTAATAAATAAATACTAAATGTATGCTGCATCTTCTATGTTCTATGTAGGATTTGTGAGTGAGTGGATTTCTATTTGTTTTCAAGCTTCACAAATGACCTATAATTTCATATCAATTTCAAAGAGGTACTTCCTGCCCCGGTCGACCCTCAACTTTCAAAAGGGCACCTCCTGCCCCGTCCGCCCCCAACTTTCAAAAAAATCTCCTGTCTCCCTTCGGCCCGTGGTTCCGACATCTCAAATTTAAGAGAAGTAGTGGTCTGTTGTAAATTTATTGTTAGAATTTTCTTTTTTTAACAGTTGAATTTTGAACGTTTGATTATAAGCCATTTGGGGCTGTAGTTAAAATCTTTAGAGCTTCCTGGGGTGCAGAGGCTTCGCCCCTATCCCCTTTGCCTTAGATCACATTGGGGCTCTTAAATGGACCACGAGCCACACGTCGTCACGCGTGCGATATGTGTGCAATACTGCCCTTGACTATTTTGCGCCCCCACCCCCACAAGCCAAAAACTCTGGTGAAACAACTGCTCAAAATTAAATATATTTTCACAGATTCAATGCGATTTTTATTCGTTATGAGGTTTTCGAGTCGGGAAAAAGTCACCGCCCTCACCCCCTGAGTAAGATGGTCCCGTACGACCATGATTTCATACTGGCTTCAACTCAAATGTCATTATTGTGCACATCATCTATGGAAAAATTGAATGTGGACAAAAACACTATACCCCCTCTTTCCGTATATTCACAGCCCCAATTACTACAGACAAAAAGAGAAGTGCCCCATCTAATTTAATCTTTCGTAACCAAATTCGGAAAGTTTTTCTTGTCAAAGGGTACATGAGAGGGTAGGTGAGCAGTGCAAATAAAAAGAAATATATTTTAATACAATTTTGTATGTTAATAAATGTGTGGATTATAGCACTTATATAAATATATAAGTGATGAACTAATAGATAGTATTTAAAAATACCAAAAAGACCAAAGCAAAGGAATAGTATATATAGTCACTATAGCGGATATATATATATATATATATATATATATATATATATATATATATATATATATATATATATATATATATATATATATATATATATATATATATATATATATATATATATATATATATATATATATATATATATATATATATATATATATATATATATATATATATATATATATATATATATATATATATATATATATATATATGGCGAAATTACTTTCCATGTCAGAACAAATCTGCTACAAAGATATTCTTGTTTACTATATATATTTATTGTTATTTTTATTTACTATTATTTATTTATTTATTGATTGCCTTCGAAATTTTTGGTCAGAAAATACCGGAAAAAGGTATGTCGCATTTAAAGGAATCCATGTAGATCATTACATTTATGTAATTTTGATGATCAGTAAACCGCTCGTCGTGATGATGCCGTAAAGCGTGCGCCAACATCATGATATGCATATCCATGTTTTATTTCCTGAAACAATGCATGACAGCTCCTCGCTGCACCTACTAGGCCTAGTACCATGCCACATTTGTAAAGCTGTTTAGTCTAAAAACATGTCTCATAATTTCTGCTAAGATGAACTCTGATTATTTGCGTTTTTTTTTTGTTTTGCGTATTTAGCTCCTGACCAGTTAGATGTGTTTACAAACAGTTTGAATGTGTAACATATTTATATATATTTTACAATTTAGGTTTTGTCACTACTAGTGTGCCACCACTCCCATAAAAGTTTTTTAACTTTTGATCAGCTACTACGTGCTCATCCGATCTGGTATCCACCATAAGCCTAACGATGTTAGTTACTTTAATCACTCATCAGTCAGTCAGTGCGTTTCTCCTTCTTCAGTACATCGTAATTTGGAGTTGACAAATTAAATGGTGAGGATGCATGGAGCAAAATTTTCACACTTACCGACTAAATTTCATCATTTTTGATTAATTCGCACCAGTCACCTGTACTAATTGTTTTTAATCAGCTGTCAACTGACAACCTGAAGAGGTGCTTATGCATGCTTAGCCTATCAGTTAGGTTCAAATGCAAACGCCTTCATTAACTTGTGTTGGAATGCATTTTGTTAACTTGATATGGCTTTTGTTTATGAGGCCAAGAAATTTATAAAGATTTGGTATCCCCATATTAAACCAGAGAGTGATGTAGCTATGCTAGGGGTCAAAACTTTTCTTAATCATGACTCGCCCTAGTTATTATCACAAGTGTTCTGGATCCTAGCGTTAAGGCAACCTAAATACTGAGGCTTAATATATATACATAAAACGGTAGGTTACTTTCTAACACAACTTTCAAACCGTATATGAAAATTCCTTTTTTTGACCACTCGCGAATCTTGATTACATTGTTTGACTCTTAACTCACATTTGCTGAAGACTCCCTTCTTCGTTTATAAGTCACAGTATTTATTCTTTTTCTTTGATGAGATTTACAAACGATGGATTTTCTACCAAAATTACAGTCATGACAGTGTAAAAGCCCAACAATTTGCTGCAAACCAATTGAAGTGCTGCTTCTTCATGACGTCATCGCAACATCTCATCAGAAAAAAAAAGAAAATACTGTGGCTTATAAACGAAGAAGGGAGTCTGCAGCAAATATGAGTTGAGTCAAAAAATGTAATTAAGTTTCGCGAGTGGTCAAAAAAAGGATTTTAGAATATACGGTTCGAAAGTCTGGTTAGAAAGTGACCTACCTTTTTTATATATATGTATTAAGTATGTAGGTTACCCTAATGCCAGGAACACCTGTGGTTATTATAAACATCCCTCAGTCAGTGAGTACGGGTTGATAATGGGGATTGCTGTATGAGGATGGCAAGCCATCACCAACAACAGCCATACTAACACGGCTGGCATCAGTCCGACTGTACTACAGAGAGTACAAAACTCACCCCACAGGAGGCTTTAGTGGAGGCAAACTTGATTAGGGCCTATTATTATTATTTTTTTAAAAGATTGCTCTATTATCTCATATTTTTCCTGTTTGTCATTTCTGACCCAACTGTGTACCTTTACATATTTAGAAAATGACTTATCAAAGTAAATTTAATTCAGGTATAGGGCCCTGGGGCCGGGCCGCTAATAAATCATGTGAAAGATCTGGTCCATCCTCCTCAAAGTCCGTCTGCTTTTACTTGCTTGCATTCAATTGAAACTTAGAGATCAGGTCTAAATAGGCCTACAGTACATACATGTGCCATATGCCAGAAACAATGGATGAGGTACATGCATCCTTAACCTTGTATATTTTTTCCGCTTGCTATGTTTAAAAACCCTATTTCTAATGTTTGTATTGTAAAATTAACAATTCAAGATCTGCCTTTATTCATATTTTTGTGGCCTGCTGCATGTAATCCATAGTAGGAAGGGTAAGATGACACATGACCAGCCTTGGTAAAGTTTTGACCTTTTTGCCTGTATGGCTGAGCTTAGTGGGAGTTCAAATGATTATTCATTTAACATTACATGATATGCTACCTTTGAAAGTAATGACCTTGGATGGTGCTCTACCTGCAAGTGTCAGTGTCATACAGAGCACATTATCTTCATGTTTTGGCTTTAATTTGCTCTCCGAGGAGCTGTGTATCAGAACTTGTCCAAAGTCACTGAAAATTAATTTGCCAGATGTATACACCAAACATAAGGTGCATGTGTAAGGGCCTAGGAATTTCTATGAGTTTGGGAGGCAAGAATGTTTGTCACAATAATATTTTCTCATTTTAAAACATTTTGTTGGTTGATTTGGATAAAATTTTGGTACAAAAATTTGCAACGATTGGAAACAATATCTGTTCTTTGTTTGCTCTTCAGGCTTTCTGGACCTTTTGTTAACCAAGCACAACCATCCATAATGCCTGAATTTCCCCTTTTTCAAAATTGAGGAAAAATTTCCCCTCCTTCCACCTTCTCCCCTCCTCTACCTTCCCCAGCTCCCACTCCAACTTCCCCTCCCCAGCTCCAACTACCCCTCCCCTCTCCAGCTTCCCTCCCACTACCAACTCCAGCTTTCCCTCCCACCCCCCTCCCACACCCCTCCAACTTCCCCCTCCCACTCCACCTCCCCTCACCTCCACCTTCCCCTCTCTCCCTCCACCTTCCCCTCCGTCCCCCTCCACCTTCCCCTCCACCTTCCCCCCCCTCCACCTTCCATCTCCCCCCCCCCCACCTTCCCCTCCCCTTCACCATCCCCTTGCCCCTCCCTCCATCCTCCCACTTCACCTCCCCTCCTTCCCCCTTTCCCATCCACCTTCCTCTACCTTCCCTCCCACCTTTCCCCTCCACCTTCCCACTCTACCCTTCACCTTCCCCTCCCTCCACCTTCCACCTCTACCTTACCCTCCACCTTCCCACTTTACCTTCCCCCTTCACCTTCCCCCCTCCACCTTCCACCTCTACCTTCCCCTACACCTTCCAATCTACCTTCCCCTCCACCTTCCCCCTCTACCTTCCCCCTGCCTTCCCTCCACCTTCCCAATCTACCTTCCCCTCCACCTTCCCAATCTACCTTTCCCCTCCACCTTCCCTTCCTCCCTCCACCTTCCCAATCCCTTCCACCTTCCTTCCTCCACCTTCCCCCTCCCCTTCCACCTCTTCCTTCCTCCCCTTCCACCTTCCCTTCCTCCCCTCCACCTTCCCTTCCCCTCCACCTTCCCCTTCCTCCCCTCCACCTTCCCTTCCTCCCCTCCACCTTCCCTTTCTCCTCCACCTTCCCCTTCTCCCCACCTTCTTCCCCCCCTCCACCTTCCCCTCCTCCTCCACCTTTTCCTCCCTCCACCTTCCCTTCCTCCCCTCCACCTTCCCCTTCCCTTCCTCCCCTCCACCTTCCCTTCCTCCCTCCATCTTCCCTTCCTCCCCTCACCTTCCCTTCCTCCCCTCCACCTCCCTTCCTCCCCCTCCACCTTCCCTTCCTCCACCTTCCCTTCCTCCCTCCACCTTCCCTTCCTCCCCTCCACCTTCCCTTCCTCCCCTCCACCTTCCCTTCCTCCCCTCCATCTTCCCTTCCTCCCCTCCACCTTCCCTTCCTCCCTCCACCTTCCCTTCCTCCCCTCCACCTTCCCTTCCTCCTCCACCTTCCCTTCCTCCCCTCCACCTTCCCTTCCTCCCCTTAACCTTCCCTTCCTCCCCTCCACCTTCCCTTCCTCCCCCCTCCACCTTCCCTTCCTCCTCCACCTTCCCTTCCTCCCCTCCTCCATACTTTTATGTTCACAAATTAAATAAAATATTCCAGGACATTTTCCAAAGCTATTCCTCCTCATATGATCAGAGCTCATTAGTCACAACATCTGACTCAAAAGGGATCTCAAGCAAAAAAAAAAAAAAAAAAAAAAAAACCCATGAAGGTAAACACTTTAGGAACCCATTAAAAGCATACAGAAATCAAGTTGGTCCAAGTAGTATGTTTATATGTATGTCACAAGTGTTTGAAAGATATCCCAGGATACCTTGCAGTACCATGGTAACCTTGGTCAATGTAAGCGGTTTCTTCAAGAAGAAAATCATGATATATTCAGAAAAAAGAATGACTTCAATTTCAGTTGGCAAAAGATATATCTGGAGGGTCTTAGCTCCTCACATTGTCAATTCTGATCAATATCTCGGCTTGAAATGGACAATTTCTTGCTTAGAAATTGAATTTTTATCACTCCTTGGCCCCCAACCGTTTCACCAAATTGATTTGAGTTTCATATAAGTGTCATCAAAAGCATGGAGAGTGATCCCCTATGGTGAATATGATGTGAGATTGCCTCGACGAAAGTGTTGTTCCTCTTTTTATTTCATGAAGCTACTTGGAGACATTCAGTTCATGATAAAGTAATGTTATTAGATCACAGCTCAGTTTCATTTGGGTGGGAGAGGTAGTCAAAGAGTTAGTTGGAATAGGCAATTTTTCATAGGCTTGATTATCATATGTAAGGTGGAGGGGGAGGGAGAATTTTCCCACACAACTTTTTCATATTTATTTTTTATTATGTAATTGTGTGACTTTTTTCTACTTTCTGTTGGCAAATTTGATTTTGTGACTTTCCCCTTTCACTCACCCACTTTTGTTATGCAAATCATGCCTATTCTTTTCATCATTTTCAAAATTTCATTTGAAATATGACAAAATAGTTTTTTGGTTTCATTGATATCACACAGGCAGATCCATGAAAAGCTAGAGGGTGACAGGGCAGGGTCTTTTAGCTTGGAAAACACAGAATCTATTTGTCACAGAGATCATTTGTTTAGGCTAGTTAGTATGATGGCAATTATAATTCAAACAAGTCTTTTATATAGACTAATAGCCTTTATTGAAAGAATTTTGGCCCAGAAGGGGGTGATCATTTTATACTTAAAGTGGTAGGGGTGTGCAGCCCACCAACTGAAAAACATACCTGCAGTATGACATATTTTTGGTAACTGCAGTATAAATTATACAATTTTGATACCCGCAGTATAAAAGAAGTCAATTTTGATACCTGCAGTATAAGTATTTAATAAAATATTGTAAAAATGGACCAGCAGTACAAAATAACACAAAAAACCTTATTTTTTGGGATCTGCACTACGAAAATGAAAAAAAAAAAAAGACAATAAAAAAAGATCATTAAAAACAAAAATATTTTTTTATATATATATATATATATATATATATATATATATATATATATATATATATACATATATATATATATATATATATATATATATATATATCATAAAAATTTAGATAATAAAATTTAAAAATATGTATGTATATATACATATATATATATATATATATATTAGTACAATTTTATCAATTTTTATATAGTAAAAAAAGACACCTGCACTACAAAAATGGTGCAAAAAAGGCACCTGCTCATACACATATACCTCACATATGGAAGTGCCCTGTGTTTTTTTACTCAAACAAGGCTTCAAACATTTGTCAGACAAAATCTTGAACATGGGCATAAGCGGTAGGGTGCAGCGGGACATTGATCCAAAAATAGTATATTTTTAGGCAGACTTATAAGCAAATTTAGCTGGGGTAAAGTTATGTTTGGGCTAGTGTCAGTAACATTAAATTGTTTGGGCAATTTCATCTGCCCTTCTCCCATACACAAACACAAAAATTGCACACCAAATGCTTTGAGCTTCATTTCCTATTCTCATGTTGCTGTCTGAGAAAAAGGTCAACAAAAACGAAATGTATGAAATGTTTCTGATTGACGATTTCCCAGCACCCTAAAGAGCCAGCATTGTAACCTGTTATTATTTCTTTCACCATAATTTCCAGACTTACACTGATCAAACCTGATGATGAAGTTTATGTTTGAACTGACAAACTTGAAATATGGAAGTATCATTTTTCATTGGAAAAAGAAGACTTTCCAGACTTAATACATCAGTGATTCAAACCACTGATCAGAAGACTAAGCCACCATGTTTTGCTGAAGGTGTTATAAAACTATTCTTGTTGCCCATAGACCTTTAAAAATCTTTTAAGAAGTCATAATTTAGAGACTCCAGTATATTTTTACTGAAAGGAATTCTCTGCTCAGGATTACATTTTGGTATTGACAATTCAAGTTCAGTTCACGGGAGGAATTTTTCATTGGAGGAAAAGAAGACTTTCACAGCTCCATAATACATCAGTGATTCACCTACTAAGCCACTTTTCTCATCAGAAGACTAAGCCACCATGTGTGTTGCTGAAGGTAGGATATAAAACTATTCTTGTTGCCCATAGACCTTTAAAAATCTTTAAGAAGTCATAGTTTAGAGACTCCAGTATATTCACTGAAAGGAATTCTCCGCTCAGGATTACATTTTGGTATTGACAATTCAAGTTCAGTCAAAACTTGTGTCACTTGTGCTAGCTCTGAACAGACAAGTGCAAAATTTTCATTAAAGGAGACATAGTCTGGTGCAATCCTTATTTCATATGCTAGTAAATTAGACTCAAACCAACTATTAAAACAGCAAGTCAAAATATTATTCCTATCTGAAGTTATGCATGTTTGAAGTTGACACATGGACACAGCCATTTTTGTGTTGAAATCGTGCCAATGATGACATAATTTGCCTTATGTACACGCACACATAATGTTTTTCTTTATAATTTTCTTTTTAGAATGCTTTGACATTAAGTTCTAAGGGCTTGAATTATTAATATCATATACAAATACAAATTCATAGACCCATGCAAAAGAAAAATTATTTCTTAAAAGTTAGAAAATTTGAAAAAGATTATAAGAAAAACATAAATATTCTAATCAGTACTAGGTGTATGACATAGTTTAGAGGGTGTATGAACAAAATGGCCGTTCCCATGTAAGTTTATATTGACAGAATGAATGTTTTAAATAATTAAGAAAATATGCTTAATTGCTTTGTACGATGTAAATTTCTTCAGATGACTTATAATTTATTATTTCTATCATATTAAATGAAACAAGCCAGACTTTATGTTCCTTTAATTTCTCTAGAAGTAACTGAGATCAGGAATTTAACAAACAAGAAGTAATGTCAGCAAGAAATCCCATGATGCATCAGGCTCTACTGTGTCTAGGAAAGATAATAAACTTGGCAAAAGTATGTTCAATTTTCCTCTTTAACTGAACAGTTAAAAGCTTGAAGAGTCTTTTTTTCTGAGTAAAATCCTTGCAGCACGTCATCTTCAAAAATCTATTCCATAACTCTTAAGAGACAATTGATATGGAAATGTGAAGATAAATTTTACAATACAATACAACATTTCTGAATTGTCAAAATATGTACACAAATTCTGACAAACAAGTCATAGACACTGCAAAATTAGTGATGTCATTAGTCTGTACAAAATTTACTGCTGATGTGTCATGCAATTTTCTTGGGACCAATTCCCTCTTTAATTTGTTCTGATCAGATAAGACAGTATTGATCACTAGAGATCTATGGACCTACAATAACTGACAAATGTAAATGAAACAAACCCACCTGCCTTTGTCAATATTGACATTTTTGTAGCTCAAAGGTGGAATAAGATGTGAATTTAATGAGACCTGAATGGCTAGTGTTTTGTTATATTCATTTTGTCAGGGATTGCAGGTTCACATCGAGCACAATTTACATGTAGCGTATTTCAACACACCATTTTCGTAATTTTGGTAGCTTCAGAATATGTTTTGTTATTTCAATCATTGGTTGTGTTGCACTGACAAAATGCTCCATTCTCACTCTTTCTTCAAAACATTTTTTCCATCAATCAATATTTCATTCACTCACAAATTATTTATGTATAAGTTTTCAAATTCACATTTTTCTGTACCCTTGAGGAAAATGTAAAAACCTGGAAAAGCAAAGAGATTCTGATTGAAAACAGCCAGAACAAGAAATAGTAGTATTTTATGCTTAAAGCAACAATGAGATAGAAACTTGGTTTAAGAATCCATGCAAAGCAGATTACTGTCAAGTGCTGCTTAAGGTGCCAGATACATAAAACCTGAATGTGAGCTAGGCCGTGTTTACACTAATATTTTTGGATCATGATCCCCGGACGATAAACCAGCTCAATGGGTGTAGAAAAAAAACAATGCCAAAGTGTTTTCACTTGAATGCAAGGTGCGCTATCAGATCCAGTGCAGGTGATCCGATTGCTGGACATGAGTGATCTGGAGGTCGAAAGGTGAGTCGTTGAAAAATCTGCGAAATGTAATGGAGCAGTTTAACTGTTCGTGCGGTATAAACAAGTTATAATGGGATATTGTGTAACTAACGTGATTGTAGCTAGACATTAAATTTGTTGTGCGGTATACTGTGTAATTTGTGTAGCAGTATCTTCCATATAAGACCAAACTTATGCAATTTGATGAAAATTTGAGTGAATTACGGGATTATCATTTCTTGATCAACTGAACATATTGCGGGTAGGCCTATGCTGCTACTGTGTTTTTTGTTTGTAACTTTTACTTTCATCACAATCACTTGCAGCCACCTTGGCCTATGGCCTGTTATTTATTTATGTTTTCATGCAAGTGCCAGAATTTTTATTTATTGATCTACCGGACATTGCAAGTACACTGTTATTGTGTGTGTACCATCATGAATTGTCTTGATCTATGTGTATAAATTTGTGTAGTAATGATATTGCTGACAGAAACTTAACTTTTAATTAAATGATAATATTTTTATTTTATCACATTTTATTTTTATCATGTTTAATAAAAAATTATGCATTTTATGCACATACTTTAAACATTTTGATTAATATTCATATTAATATTCATATCAATCAGTAGTTAAATGTTTGTATTATTTCAACATTTTAATGGAATATTACAAGTTCATTCAAATTGATTTTAATTAAATTAAATGCATCTATTTTTAAACAATGTCATAGTAAGTAACCCGATTTGTGGGGAATTCCAATTAATTTCACATGATTATTAATTAATGTTTTAATTTTGTGTTTGTTTGTCTTTTATTTAAATTATACACACATTTTAGCTAGAAACTTACAGCTGTCAGCTTAATTATTTATTTGAAGCACACTTTGACCCAATCAGTAAATTGTCTCACTTTTTGTCAATGCTAATTAATTATTTAGGTCATTAATTAGACTTTCCCTTTTGTTTAATATGTCCTTAAATGCTAATTCTATACATGGCTAAACCATTTGCTAAAAACACAGCTTATTTAGTTTCCAAACTGCATTTAACTCAAGTTTAGCAAATTTTACATTAAAATGCATTTGTCTCACTTTTCCAAATTTAGTGTATGTTATGGTTTGTTTACACTTTAACTGTCACTAATTCTTTAACGATGTCATATTATCAATCATTAATTTTTTTAAGTTGGAACAGAATATTGTACAAAACAAGAAAATACTTGAAAGCAGTAGTAAAGTAACAAGTCCAAACATTTATTATGCTTTCAAAATGCTTGATTCTTCAAAATTGACCAAAATTTTGCCAAATCTGGTTGTCATGGAAACGATCATCAACAATTTAGAGGTAAACAGATTTAAGCTAAAAATGAGTAGACTTCAAGAAAATTTTTAAAATACTGTACACATGAAAAGATCAAATATGACAAAAATAAAATTGCTTTCGAAATAAAACCAGTCAGTTGGTTTTTGCACTGCCATGGGTTGAACTATAACATCATTGATGTCTAGTTGTATCTTCGCATGATTTTGTCTCCCCACTTTTAACTTTTCCCTCCACTTTTGGTTGGCAAATTCTCCCCATGATCATCAAGCCACGTACTGCAATCAAATCGACGGATCTGATTGCCTGCAGTGGGCCTGATTGGAAGCTCGTACTCGAGTGTGAACACCTTCATCAAACGAACGTGACCTATACCTCCAAGGGCCTCAGACAAAATTAAATTTTGTTTTGATTATGTAAACTTTTTCCCCTAAAAAAGATTGCGTTTAGGAATAACTCTTTTTTGAGTGAAAGGGAATGTGTGAATGTGACTTCAGGGCATAATGTCTTTTTTCAATCAGTTATGTTTGGTATAGAATTGGATCATCACAAGTTTGTCAAGAAGCAACAGTTGTAAAATGGGAGAGCATTGTCAAATACTAAATGCAATATAGTCTACTGTGTCGCTCACAATTCTTACCTCAACCACATCAACGCCATCCAAAATGAAACCCTCAGGCTTTGTCTGGTTGCCTACAGGACCTCCCTAATCACCAGCCTTCATGTTGAAGCCAACGAACCCCCTTTCTACTTAGATGTAGAAAGCTTAGCCTCTCCTATGCTTTTAGAGTCCTCACCAACACCCAGAACCCTGTTTACAACCTCATTAGGTACCCCAATTTCTCCACCCTCTTTGATAGGACTAAAATCCTATCCCCTCCCTTCAGCTTACGCATTAAATCAGACCTCTTCCATCTCGGCATCAACCCGCCACTCTCGGCACCTTGGCCCACTCCTGGCCCACTTTTCCTCCTTGGGCCACCCCCTCCCTTCTGTCCACATGGGCCTCTCCCTCTCCACTCATCACAAAACTCAAACCCACCCTAACCTCTTCATCAATCTCCACAATCAAATCAAAGACTCAAGGAAAATAAGACAGCTGCTGCTGCCGTTATTCAAGACATCACCCTCAGTAGCAGATTTCTCAACTACTCATCCATCTTCTTGGCAAAAGTCAAGGCCATCCTCCTCGCCCTCAACTTTATTGAATACTCTCCGCTCAGCCACTTTGCCATCTTCTCTGACTCCAAGGCTGTCCTTACTTCATTACTCAATGTTAAATGGGATAACCCCACATCTCACCTCATCCTCGTGTTACCTCCTCTCGCCCCCCCTCCCAGCCATGTTGGCATCCCTGGCAATGACAGGGCTGACACAGCTGCTAAGCTTACCCTCACCCTTCCCCCTACCCCTTTTCCTAAAACCCTTTCTGACATCAAGCCGTTTATCACTTCCCTTGCTCGTGGCCGCTGGCAAAGCTCATGGGACTCCCAAATTGGTAACAAACTTCACGTCATCCAGCCCACCATTCCGATCAAACCCACTACTCACAACCTATCCCATGTCGACAACGTCCACATTACCCGCCCTAGAATAGGTCACACCCACCTCACTCACTCTTACCTCCTTACCGACTCCCCCCACCTCTCTGCAACAATTGTCATTGCACCCTCACAGTCCATCACATTCTCCTTGCTTGTTCCCTGTACAATCATCCATCCCAGAGCTTCCCTCGCTGCCCACAACTCAGAAGCCGAGCTCTTCCAAAAAAACCCTCAGGATAAAATTCTCTCCTTCCTTCATCATGCTTCCCTCTACAACCATATTTAGTCCTCTTTCCCCACCCCTTCTCTCTCTACATTATTTTTCCACCCATTCACCTCCTCTCTCGATCCCAGCTTTCTGGCTTTTAGTTCTCGTGTTTCTCTTAATCTCCCCCTGTTTACTCTCCTTCCTACCTCTGGAATGATCTAACCTCTCAGGCACAATTTGACCCTTGCTGTTGTGGTGCCGTTAAACTCTCAACAAACAAACAAACAAACAATCAAATACCTCAGTGTATGGTTACCGGTATACCTGTTTGGAAACCAGTGTGGTTTATGAAATGAATTATTTGTGGTAATATATACCGGTCGAGATAATGATTGTTATTGACTACAAATATCAAAGTGATAGAGCAAAAGTGATAGAGCAAAAATTAAGATTTGTCAGTGTTGTGGTATTGTACTTGTTGTAATGTCAGAACAAAAATTATAGTTCAAAAAAAATTTGAGCTAATTTGTAGAATATTATTATTTCTGAAATTGATAAAGTTTCATGTATATATGAATACTATATCCTAGATACTTTTTAATCCAACAAGAGGCAGTGTGAAGACTGTTTCGCTAAAAAATTTTAGAATGATAAATTTTCCTGAAAAATAAGACATAAAAAATATAAAAACCCTTATATGTTTAATTGTTTTGTTCAATATCGGTTATAGTCAACATAAAAGTGTCTAGTTTGTACATAAATATTTAGCGTAAGCCACAACTTCCCCATCATTAAAGTTCAAAATTGCTAAAGAAAGTTTCAACCTGAGACTTAACTCTTACAAACTTTTTATTTCAAAATTCATTAAAAGGGAAATTTACATATGCAAGTCTTCTCTTTTTGGGCATTTTTGGTGGCACAGTACTAATTAGGTATTACAGCGCCAGCCTAAAATTAGAACCCTCAGAGAAAAAGCTTATAAAAATATTTTTGAGAGGTCCCATTTCATAGGATGCGAAGCTGAGAAGTTGAAAATTTTAGGAATGATAGAGAAGGGATAGGTCTTGATTATGATTCTCCAAACTTGACAAGATTTGTTTCAGTAAAAGTTTCATGGGGAACTATTATTATACCATGAACCATTTCCAAACTTTGAGTGATTTGGTGAGGGTGTAACACCTTTTCAGCCTAAAAAACATTACAAATAAATCTCGCAATAAATATTCGATTTTCATACCCGCAGAATCGTGGATTTCTGCGGGTGCTATTTTAAGACTCCAGCCCTTTGCAAGTAACTAATACCACCACGCCCATTATTGAATCTAAGCAATCAGGAATCAATTGGATTTTGAAGGATGATTGAATTATGGGGTTGGTAGTATTTGCCTAGGTGCATCGTTTGCACACCAATAATGAAAGAAATCAACTGGAAATTTATGACCTGAGTTATTCGTCATGAAAAGTGCCAAAACCTTAGTGACCCCCTATTGAAAGTACCCTCATCCAAAATAGTACTCTTCAGAAAACATCTCTAAATATCCTGAACATTTTGCATTCTGGTAAAATGACCCTAAACTTGACACTTTCATCATAGGTTTCAATGGGGCAAATAATTAGTAATGTGCTACCTTCTTAAGTTGTGACTTGAAAACATTCTCTTCCTTTCAAGTTGAATCTATCATTGTCATCTGTATAGTATTGCCTGTTCGCACTTTACCTCAAAACTGACATGAGCGACAATTTTCTTCCCCATAACTTTGATATTTCAGGATGAATTTGATTTGCTCAAAAATTTAAGCTTCAAGGCAGATAGGTGATAATTGCATTAGAGAGCAATGTCTGAAGCTTTCCAATTGAAAAACCCCAGGCATGTTTACTCAAACTCTCATGTTTGCAGATGAAATGCTGAAAGTTTACCATTTCAAATGTCATCTCTGACAATATGAGTATCACAAGATATAAATGAATTGAAATTTGGCCATCTCACATTAGGATAAAAATGAATATTTCATGTCTTGAGTATAGCAAGAGGTTTCAAATAAGTTATATTGTACAGAACAGGAACGAAGCTTTGTCAAACCATGGAGCTATCACTCTAAAAACGGAATGGTCAAATTTTGACCACAACTTGGTCAACTCTGCACCGAACCAACTTTGGTCAAATTGAACAATAAATTTGACCATGAGGTGTACCTCAGCTTTCCGTTTAGTATGCACTGCAACCGCCGATTTTGGCCAAAATTGACGGTTGCACATCACACGCCTAGCCAGAGCAAGGGCAACCTAATATGATATCATTATTTGCTTGGCCTGGCACAGCTACGATCTAATTACATTGCCAACTCGGACGAGTGTAATAAGATGCCTCTATCTGATGCAGGTTGGGCATATTATTAATGCCTCTATGATAACATACTGAAAGGAAAGGGCTTGCATACTTAATAACCACGATACGGTCAAATTTGACCATAATTGCCATATTATGGTTAATTTTGACCACATTATGGTCTTTAATCTTGACCACCATTCGTTTGGTGCAAAGTTGACCATGTAATGGTCAAATCTGACCATTTTTTTTTGAGTGTTTACAGCTGTTATATCTGATCAAACAATGTCCATTTGAGCCTGAAAAATTGGATTCTTTGTAACCTTCAGGTCTGAGTTGAGGGATGATTAAAAAGCAGTTATTGCTAAGGAATAAAATCTATGTTTCTGAGGTCTCTGCTGCTCATACAAACTAGGTGTGACCTCACAGACGTGTTTGAGAGACTTGAGGCGGTAGATGTCTAGTTTTGGAGGAGCAGTGCAAGCCAGGCCCGTAGCCAAAAATAAAAGGGAAGCAAATCTTGAAATTCTGGGAGCTTATTATTTTTAGATTTCAAAAGGGCACTTTATTTTTTGAGGAGGAAGGGGTGAGGGGAAAGGGGAAAGGGGGTTGTTTAAAAGGGCAAAACTTGAAATTTTGGGTGCTTATTATATTTTAGATTATAAAAGGGCACTCTCCCAACAAAAGGGGGTTCCTTCGCACAGACGAACCGGAGTGAACTCCCTGGCTACGAGCCTGGAAGCTGAAGTAAATTTGACTTCTTTCATAAATACAAAGGTTTTGAGTAGAAAAACCTCAATGAATTATCAGTCGAATCACCATTTTTATGCATATAGATAAATGCATAAATATAAGGTAATTAAACTTGCTGAATAAGCATGTCCAGATAACCATGCACTTAAAGGAATAGTTCAGGGGTCAAGCAAGTCCATCGTAAAGGATTAGTTTAGTGGTCAAGCAAGTCCATCGTAAAGGATTAGTTCAGTGGTCAAGCAAGTCCATTGTAAAGGATTAGTTTAGTGGTCAAGCAAGTCCATTGTAAAGGATTAGTTTAGGGGTCAAGCAAGTCCATCGTAAAGGATTAGTTCAGGGGTTAAGCAAGTCCATCGTAAAGGATTAGTTCAGGGGTTTAGCAAGTCCATCGTAAAGGATTAGTTCAGGGGTTAAGCAAGTCCATCGTAAAGGATTAGTTCAGTGGTGAAGCAAGTCCATCGTAAAGAATTAGTTCAGGGGTCAAGCAAGTCCATCGTAAAGGATTAGCTTAGTGGTCAAGCAAGTCCATCGTAAAGGCTTAGTTTAGTGATCAAGCAAGTCCATCGTAAAGGATTAGTTCAGAGGTCGAGCAAGTCCATCGTAAAGGATTAGTTTAGTGGAGAAGCAAGTCCATCGTAAAGGCTTAGTTCAGTGGTGAAGCAAGTCCATCGTAAAGGATTAGTTCAGGGGTCAAGCAAGTCCATCTTAAAGGATTAGTTCAGTGGTCAAGCAAGTCCATCGTAAAGGATTAGTTTAGTGGTCAAGCAAGTCCATTGTAAAGGATTAGTTCAGTGGTCAAGCAAGTCCATCTTAAAGGATTAGTTCAGTGGTCAAGCAAGTCCATCTTAAAGGATTAGTTCAGGGGTCAAGCAAGTCCATCGTAAAGGATTAGTTCAGGGGTCAAACAAGTCCATCGTAAATGATTAGTTCAGGGGTCAAGCAAGTCCATTGTAGATGATTAGTTCAGGGGTCTAGCAAGTCCATCGTATATAAAAGAAAACTTCAAAAGAAACAAAATGGTGAAGAAAGCATTCAAAAATCTTACTCCATTAAGGAAATAATTAAGTTTGACATTTGGTCTCATTTGTGTGTAAACGATTGAAATCAGTCTAGCTGTGATGTCACTGACTCACTGCCTCAGATTCCTCAAATTCTTTGTGTATTTTATCATATTTTGTCCTTCAATTTTGTGGCTTAAAAACTATTGAATATGTCAAGAAAGTACATTAAACAGAATCTTGTAAGGATAGTTTTAATTTACTATCTGAAAAAAGTTTGAGGGAAAATAATAGAAAAGAAAAAAAGTTTAAAATATTTTCTTTAAACTATATTAACAATTGTTAAGAGTGTGAGGATAAGGGTACCAACCTTCTATTGTAGACTTACTACACCAGTCATTTCTACAAAGATAAGACAGAGTTTAAACGGATATCTCCTAAACGGAATAAGATTTTTAAACGTTTTCTTTATCATTTTGTTTCATTTAAAATCCTCTTACATATAAGGTAAACTTGCTTGACCACTAAACTAAATCTTTAAGAGTGTCAAAAGTCAAAAAGTGCAGCTATACATAATTATTCCTAAGCTGGTCCCACCCCATATTGTTAGCAAAAGTATCATATTTCACTGAAAAAGGTCTGAAATGCTACATGCATTTCAATGGTTCATCTAAATTAGATGACCATATATTTCTTTTCAAGTTTTTTTTTTTCCATATATCAGACTAATTGTTTTGAAAGTAAACAAATTTTATGGGAACTACCAAAATATCAGGATTTATTCCAGATGTCTTAGATTTATGGACAGGAAGGGGACTGGTCAACAATTGTGACTTCTTGTCACTTTGCATATCTAGGGCCCTATGGGCTATGGCGAGTGTGCCTATGGTATATGGGTATAATGGTATTTTTTTCTTATGGGCCCCCTTTGTAGGGGCCAGGCTGGTCCCAATAAGGGTAAACAGCTTCCCTTCATGCCCCCTTTTAGTTACGCCACTGCCTCTTGTTCCGCCTTGCCACCCTTAACATGTATCATGCAGAGACATCCAGTTATCAGGTACCTAGCTACTCAAAATATCCCTTACAGAATTTTAGCTTGCAGCACACTTACGACAAGCTAACAATTTGATCATCTTGCGCAAGCATGCTGCAAGCTTGTGCATGGTTGCAGCAAGCTAGTATTTGGAAGAAATACTAGCTGGCGCAAGCTAACATTAGCTTGCGCAAGCCAGAATAAAGTATTTGGTAGCTTGCGCAAGCTAATTTGTTCCAAATACCAGCTTGCAGCACCTTTGCAATAAGCTAACATTTGTAGCTTGTGGAAGCGCACTGCAAGCACACTGCAAGCATGTTTGCAAGCTAGTATTTGGAACAAATACTAGCTTGCTAGCTTGCACAAGCTAACATTAGCTTGCACAAGCTAACATTAGCTTGCACAAGCTAGCATAAGATATTTGCTAGCTAATTGCGCAAGCTAATTTGTTCTAAATGTTGCATGCTCGCGACAAGCTAATATTTCTGTAAGGGATAACAATTTGCAATGTGATTCATTATTAATGACTCATCAAGGTAATTTCAGGCTAATGCTCTAGACAGCACATGTGTAATTTGGGTTATTAAGTTTTTGCATTATGTATTTATGTACTGTGTAAATCGTACAGGAGACTGCAATTTGCTGATCATACAGCATGGCATTGTGACACATGCATGTTTGTTTCAATCAGTTTGATGAACTTGATTTTTTAGGTGTCTATATCAATACAGCTGGCTGACTCACCAGATGTGTTCATGTTGCTGGCTGATTCATTAAGGGAATGTCCTGAACTTATACTCTAGTAAAAAATGTATTGCATTTTAAAAGGTATATTGATCATAGCTTTTGGGGTAATTGTTTCAAATGTGCCAAAATTAATATGCATGAAAGGGAAAACAGCTTACAATTTATTGTAATGGTTTATATTTGTTTCTTAATTCAGTCTTTGGAAATGAGAATGTTTTTTCTACCAACATCCAGAGGCATAGGAAGTGGGGGCTGCTCCCCCCCTCCTTCCCAAGCAGATTTCACCTTCCCAGTTGCATGCTTTCTGCCCAGTTAGGAGGTAAATTTGGAAAATTATTAACATAAAATTGAAAAATATTCTAAAATTATTGGATATTTTAGAACAATTTCCCGAAAATTGGCAAAAAAATTCCAAAATTGAAGAAAACTTTCTGAAAATAAAGAAATTTTTCAGAAAATAAAGGAAATTTTCTGAAAATAAAGGAAATCTTACAGAATTTAAGGGAATTTCAAGATCACCAGCAAATTTTATGGAAACTTTTATTTACCAGTGTAATTTTTCCCCTTGTCACCAGAAAATGGTTTTGGTCCCCCTCCCCTGAGATGTGACCCTTCCCACTTCCCTGCCAACATCTGTAAATGGTTTAGATCCAAGAACAGTTTGTTGGAATCATTTACAAAACTTTAATAAACACAATTGTAAAAATGATTAAAGAAAAATAGAGCCATGGTATGCCCATAAATTTATATAAAATTGTGTATTGACACCTAAGATTTCCAAAACAATATAAAATGATCAATTTGAACCGATTTTAATGTAAAGGTTTGCTATTAATTCATCATGACTTTTACATTATTTTAAAACCATTGACAGATTGAGGTATTAGGTTGCCACTGCCTGGTCAAGTATACAGGGAACAGGCCTACTAAAAATAAAAATAAAATACTGCAAGGCACATTGATGCACTTTGTTCCCAAAAACCATGTTGTTACACATTTTGACCTAAAGCTGTTGTTGTTGTTGTTCAAACTTTATTTCAATCTTTTCGTAATATGTACAATAAATTCAATTAATATATACAAGTAATTAAATAATTAAAAATTAAAACAAATAAACGTAAATAGCACAGATTGTCAGTTATGTTGAAAAGAAAGAGGAGAACCTTCAGAAAACTACTAAAAACTTGTGATTAAAGGTTTCCCATGTATAACAAGGGTCATTAACTTTGAACATATATAATAGGATATAATTTAAACAAGAGGAAAGAAAAAGGGAAAGTTACATAACAAATACTAGTGACAATACCCACCTTCAAAATACACTTGGCTAACAATACAGATTATCAACAATATAGAAATGATCTATGGGAAGAATTCGAAATTGATAGTTCTTAAGTTTGGATTTGAAGCAAGTAATGCTGGGACAGCTTTTAACAGACGTTGGTAATGAATTCCAAATTTGTACGCCTTGGTATTTTAAGTGATACTGACTTGTAGCAATTATACAATTCTCGCAAAAATCATTATGTGGACAATGGAAAAAAAAAAAAAATTTAGAGCTAAGTAGGCAATTTCCCAATGTAAAGTTCCCCATTATTCTTCATATGAATTGTTTTAGTGCATACATGACAGGTTTTTTTTTTACAGTCATATCAAATTGTTAATAAAATTCATGAATGTTTATTGTTTGTAGATACAGTGTGGGAAACATCTGAAAAAAACTTGCTGGTCAAGAAACCATTTGTTCATATATACTCAGTATACAGAATGTATTGTGGGTGATCATGCATTATCCTATGCTGAATACATGTGCGCATCAAACCAATGTTTTGACAGTGTGTCAAAAATTTCCATTCTTCTTGCCCGATGTACAATGTTCGTATTTGTTAAACGATGTGCGATAGTACTACGCATGCAGTTTTGTCCTGATCTTAAACAAATTATTTCCAAAGTTTATTTTGTGTATTTTTCAAATGTTTTTCCTGATGTTTTGCAATTTTTGATAGAAAATAGTTTCAGCATATTTTCAGTACAGGATAATGCTGGTTGCAGAGATTTAGCGATGCATGAGAAGCCCTCGTGCACCGCTAAATCTTTGCCCATCTTCTCTATGCATTATGGGTAAAATGTAATAAGATGTGCATCATTGATATTTCATAATATTTATGATGCCACATGCCAAAGCAATATTCTTTTAGTTTTGATTTTGACATAAATTTTTAAAAAAATACCCATTAGTTATCTTTATTGTAATATTTATTATCTTCTTTGAATAAAAATACATTTCATTAAAAAATTCCAAAATGCAATTATTTTGAATAATCACAATAAAAGAGGCAATGGGGCTCTTAGTTTAACTTTTGAATTTGTGTTGATGATGAGTCGGACATTCTGTCTGCATTCTTTCAAATCTTCCGTGACAGAAGCTCATTAACAAAAGTCTCAGTTTGATATTTACAAGATAATGGGCACTTCAAAAGAGGTGGTGTAAAAACTGCAAAAATAGTGCTGAAATTTCCCTTCATAATGCAGTGGATATATGCATACTTAACATATATTAAACATCAGACAAAATGATTTTATTGGAATGAATATTCAACTATTGAAATATATGCAAAGTTTGTTCCATTTTAGTTATGGCTATGGCTCAGTATGTATAGAGTTAAATATAGGTAGGGGGCTCTTTATGTTTAATGATGAAAGTTCTTGATGTGCAGCAATGATTGCCTCAACCCCCCAACCCTCCACCCCACAATATATAATACACAACACTTTATACACAAAAAGTGTAATAATGCACTATCCATATCCTAAGAATTGTATCAAATTCAAAAAATGACCATCCTTTAAAATATCAAACTTTGAGCTCGGGAGCCATTTTATTTTATTTTGTAATGATTATTGCATGTTTGATTGAAAAGATCTGTCATTCATCTATAAGCCTATATATCTCACTATCCCTAACCCAGCCAGCTGCAATTTTACACCATATAATCCCTAAAAAAAAATCCCCGGAGGGTGTTACATTTTAAGAAGGAGGGGGAGGGGGGGAGAGTTACATTTTCAAGAAGGTGGGGGGAGAGTTACATTTTTAAACTTTTTTCAAGTCTTTTGACTATTTTTTGGGCAGTTTTACACTTTTTAAACAAGTTTTGGCTGAAGCCTAGTGTTAAATCACACTGTGTATTTAATATTACGATATTACCAATCAATTTATGTGCGACTGTATGATTTCTACAACACAAAAAAAACATGGGAGTGTTTATTAGGGGGGGGGGGGGTTATTAGGGGGGGGGGTTAATAGGGAATATACAATATATACAGACAATGAGAAAGATTTTATTGGGGACCTCACTATATGTTTATAGCAGTCCATGTTAAGTTCAGTTTGGGCCTCTTTTTATTATGTTTATTCAATCGCAATGTTTAACCATTAATGTAAACAAATCTCATTAATGACTGTAATGAACATGCTCGTGATGTCAAATGTGAAATGTTTGGGCACAGGAGAACTTAGCTGAGCAATGGAGAAGATGCTTTATCAACAGTGAGTGAGTGAGTAACACCAATATCTGGAATGATAAAATGAGGACCTTTGTAAAACTGTTTTAACAGAGATATTAGATTGAGTGTTCAGAGCTGTGTAAAGGAACTGTAACATTTGAATAAGCAATCTAAGCCTCTACAGACTAGATTTTTAAACAATAACGAGCAGAATCTTTTAAGCCTATGAAGGGGGATATCTTAAAATGATGTCCAGTATTTTGTGTAAAGAAAACTCCTCTCAATGTTTAATTCAATGCAAATGGTGCTTAGGCCAGGCTTACTTTTTTGCCAACTTGCACCAAAATGGCAACTTGATCCCTGCTAACACCATTATTCCCATCCAATCAAGATGTACATGTTTTCAGTGGCGACACTACCGGGTGAATGGGAGGGGGGATCATTTGCCCTCCCCCTCCAGAGATCGCTTTGCCCCCATTTTCCCCTCAGAAATTTTTGTAAAGTGACATATTTTGTCTGATTTATTGGCCTTTGGCCCCCTCCTCCATGGGACAAAATTGCGCCTCTCTTTTCCCCTCTTGCCCCCCACGACGAAAATCATTTTGCATATCAAAAAAGAGAATGAAATTTTAATGACCTCCTATTTCCCCTAAATATTTCATTTTGAAATAGACAGTGAACTCATTTCATATTTTCTTGTCACTTTCCCTTTCTTTGCAGTGGGTTTATGATACTTTATTGTTTGAGATGTTTCAACTGGAATGTTTTATTGCCAGAATGTTTACAATTTGGGAGAATGATTAAAGTTAAAGTAGAAGTTAGAGACCAGTTATCATGTTATCTAAGTTAGAATGTGGAAAAGGAAGTGGATGGTCTTTCTGTGATAAAGTGTGGTTAGTTATTATGTTTGAAATAAAACACTTGCAAGGAAATCATATGCATGTTCAACTCCTATATACAGATAGAAGCAAAGCAAGCTAAATTGCATACAGATCCATTAAAAACCATGAAAAATATACACAATTTCCCATCAAAATTGCTTGAAATTGACCATTTCATATCTTCTATATTTTTGTTAGGTTTTTACATGCAACTTTTTATGCAAATTAGTGGGGTATGAACAGACATACCATTATGTTGTCTTATGTAAATTCCACAGCTTTTTAATTGTGGGCCACTGAGTTGCTAGTTTGACTGTTTAAGACAAGCCATATGGGCTTTAATATATTATTTTATTGCTAATTATAATCTGTAGATGAATCCTAGAATCAATTTTTAATTATATTGATGACATGATCAATGGTGCTGTACAAACTTTAAATATTAAATTCTACGGACCCTGTGCTGTTATGATATGTCAACTATCACGATATCTCTTTTCCCCACAACATGAATAATGCTTCTGAACACATATTGTGATACCAAAACTAATGCACATTGTCAATGTGTGACTCACCCCTACACCCCTGGACAAGGTGAGTCACTGCACCAAAGTAGGTGGACAAAACATGTACATTGACACTCCCCTCAGTCACTTAGGTGACTGACATATTTTGTGAAATGACTTACCCCAAATCAACCACCTCTGTACAAAGTCAATGGGTCTGAAGTAAATTAACCCACCCCAGAGTCACTGAGGTGACTGACAATTTGGTACAATGACACATGTGAGTCACTATTTTATATGTCAATGACTCACCTTTGACTGACATTGCCAGGGGTAGTAGGGGTGAGTCATACAACTGACAAGTGCATAATACAGAACTAAGAAATTGTCACACAACTAGGCTAGGCTTACTTCGTACGTTATGGTACTAATGTTACGGTAGTAAATCTAAAAGTCAAGTTTAGGCCATAACGGTTTCTGAATCAACTTTAAAAATGTGCAAAAATATCATGAAATATAAAAAAATAATCAAAAATTGTGCTCCTTCAGCCACACTGGCACTCTCTGATGTAAGTTGGCAAAAAAACAAAACAAATTGGCCCAGAACATGCCTCCCACTTCAATGATTCATGGTCATGGCTGAATTACCAAACATGTGTATGATGCGTAATGATATCTAAACGTAATAGTCACGTGATCATGTCGTCTGCTAGATCTGGAAATCATTTTTTCTTGCATTCATCATTCATGTATACATAAAAGAAGTAGGCCTAGTGATATCAACAATGTGTTGTGAGTCAGTTTTCTTGAAAAATATAGCGATATACCAATATACCATGATGATCGAAATGTAATACAGCCATATGATGACAGCACTACTGGTTACCAGGCTATTTGACTGTACTTCAATTTCCTAGCACACATAACAAATTCCAATAGAAAAAGAGCAATACAAAAATTGCTTTGTATGATAGAACTTTTTTTGAGTTCAAGGAGACTTTTTTTGAGAAAGGCAAGGGATGGAACTCAACACGCATGTGAAAAATAATTTTGTAAGATCACATAAAGAAATGGAAAAAGTATAAACCCTAATAGAGTCATTGTTTGGAGGGCAGGGATGTAGTCAGGGGGTGGGGTCACTGAGGGAAATATATGGACCTTTTAGCATATTTTCTGGACCATTTTACCATTTTACCACTATACTTTTTTTGTGGAGGGTTAGGGGTGGTTGTACGACCTTGTCGACCCCATGGCTACACCCATGGAGGGAGCTATGATCCTCTGGTGTGTTTTATTGAGCCCTGCCTTTATTAATTTACTGGGAAGAAACTTGGAAGAAATCAATTTTTTACCAATAATCTTCACAATTTTTGACCAACAATCAAATTTTGAACCAAAAATTCTCAATATTTGGAACAAAATTACAACAAGGGCCAAAATCTTCAATTCCGAACCCAGATAGGGAGGTGAACATCTCAATGAGATGTTTTGTTGGGGAAATTTAGCCCCCAACAAACTCAAAGCTAGACATGCTCCTTCCAAGGCATGGTGTGGGGTTTTGTATTGTTTTGCGATGCCAGGTTTCATATTGCTGTTGTTGTGAATATTCTGATGATGATCATTTGTTACATAAATGTGGTATGGGGGAAACCCTGGTACATGAACCCTTTTTGAACCAGTGTGCGCACCAGGGCAGTTGCCTTATATAATTTATTAAATCCCTGTCAAATTCTAATTTTTGACACAATTTTCCTTTTTTGTACACAAATAACTGCAGGTGCCGGGTCATTAAAAGGCACGTTAATGACTCCCTGATTAAATAATATAACCTGGGGCAATTTGTGCTATTTTTAATGTAATTGTGATAATTGCTGGAAATGAGAGTGTACCAACCCCTAAGTATAGGTACAAAGGTCAGATGTCAAATTAGAGATGAGTATCTGCTAAACTGTGGTTTGTAGTAGTAATTGGATTTAAACCAGTGTTTAAACCCTAAACTAAGAAAACTACCATACAAGGCAAGAAATGGAAAAAGTTTATATTATATTTGATGATTAATGTTGGAGGCAGAGTGTTTATATGCATATTTAATGTACGGGGCAAAGGACTTTGACCCGGGTAAAATAGCTTGACTTTAGGAGGGTCATTCGCGAATGCAAAGTCCTTTGAACCGTGCATTATATATGCATAAACATGATGCCAAAACATTAATCTTTTGATAAAATTTGTGTGTTACATTGTTTAAAATGCATAAAAAACAACTAACAGGGAAAAGTTCACATATATAGGTTCTCCTTTATTTATAAAAAATTACCTGTTTTGAAAATGGAATAAACTAAATAAGCATTGTCGTGCATTAAGGGGCGGGTGGGTCCGTGGGGAGGGGAGGGAGAAGGTGCATATTTTTAAAATATAGCAAAAATTTTGGCACTCAACTCCTTGAAGAATACTGTAGGTGTTTGCATTGGGACGAGGGTGAATCCAGACCATCCCATATAAAATCAAAAGGAAACTGGGCCCTGGTCATTTAGTCCCCAACAGGGGAGTCCTTTGAGAAAACTATCCATGAACAAAATTAAGAAGGTGCACATGGATTTAGAGACTGGCAATTCTGGATGGTCATGCAATAAAGTTAACTTGAAAATGGGTGAGCTACATTCTTGGACAAAATTAGTTGTAGTGTTCATAGGCCCCTTTGTACCCAGCATCAATGTTGGAGTTAAATAGGACCCTCCCGGGACACTTTAGTTTTAACCAACATTGAAATAAGAGTAGATGGGGAAAAGTGCATTTTGTCTTTGTCCAAGATTAAACGTGCACATTATGAAAATAAAACTGTGTGGTATAAAATCTTTGAAATACAAAATGGGTGTGTTCATTGTTAGGAGGGGAAATTTTTGGCTACTCCAAACAATATTTAATAATTGATATGCAAAGAGGAGGCTGGGCATTGCCCACTTAACCACAGTACCTCAATTTATCCTATAAACTTTAGAATTTAAACAAGGGTCAAAGGGCACCAGTTTGACAGGATGAAAATAGTTATTTTTCATTTTGATTCTATCAATGAGTTTCAGAATCAGAATAGTATTTTTAAAAACAGAAAGAATAGGTTATCATTTAAATAATAATTATAATAATAGTATTAATTTATTCCAACTGAAGCCTCACATAACAATTTAACAGAAACATCTGTAGTTAAAATAATCTTAAGCTAGACTATCTTCAAATTGTTTTGATGTCCTGAAGTCTGTTGTGGTAAAACTTGTCAAATATTGTCAGAATACTTGACTGTATTGACAGATGTTTGTGACACACACATCTGCATAAGTCAATAAATCTAAACCTCATCTTGGCTTACAATCTGTTATTTTACTCCAGTTGTGGCACTTTGTTTTCATTAGGAGACTCATTTTACATTCCAATAGGTACATTGTACTCTACACCCTGGACCAATTACCTGGGAATCCAGGGACCTTGCTTGACCTTCTTTGGGGACATTTTGTGACAAATACAACTTTATTGCTGGTTAATTCTGAAACTTTTATCACTTTAGACTACTTCTTTTTATGGCGTTACACAAATGGAGCCAGCAGGTGAGAATGGAAGAGAAACGACCAAAACAGTGGGTAAGAACATGAAGGTATAATTTTAGTTTATACATATACAAGGAGTTCTAAATGACAATTCCCTGGTTTATAGCTCCATGGTTAGGAAGTAGGGAGGAGAAATGTCTCAAGGGGAAAGTTTATGGATGGTTCAGTCACTGGTCATGCAAGCAACACAATAAGGAACAACTTTAGCACTCTGTAGAGTGCATACCTCTGCCTGCTTGATAATTCTAGCATGCACATATGCCTATTGCCTAAATGTTTTGTAAAGTTTACCCCAATCCCCAATACAATCTATCTCAGAAATCCTAGACTCACTAAAGCTTTATCCCCAAATCTCTTCCTCACTTTTATTCAGTGTTTGCCATTTGCATCATACACACTTTAGGGTTATGTACCTTCATTGTTTTCAGTTTTATTCAGGATAAGCATTTATTGTTTGAGTTCTTTTCAGGGAAGTTTTACATTCCATCCTTTTCCATTCATGCCAAAAGCAATTGTTTTGATTTTCTTTGATACCCAACCACTAGATTTTCTTTTCTTTAGAGTCCAGAAAATGGATTGTGAATTCATTTTTAGCTCATTCCATTGGAAAGTTTGAACTAGAAGTCTGAACAGATCTCACCCCAAAACACCCCCTCCCCCATTTGTGCCCTTCCCCTGTTCCAATATATCTCAAAGTGCAATCACCTTTTCCTTCAGCAGCAAACACATTAACACACACAACATTTAATCCAAATCCAAATATCAGTTTTTGAATTATCTTGATGGCAAACAGAGGAACAAACAAACAGACAAACACAGGCAAAAACTTAACCTCTGTCCAACTTTGTTGGCAAAGGTAATTATGGTGAAAAACTGAGCAACAATTTTTATTCAGGATTATTTAGTTAGTGTAAACAGATTTTTCTTAACAAATTTCTGGGTAAAATAAGTATTTGCACATTTCTCAAGCATATCAATATAATGTTTTCAGATAAAACACAAATTAAATTTTTGATCATGTTTAAATTCTTCCAAATGTGTGAAAGATATACTAGGATAATTCATTTTTCCATGTATGAATGTATTACTTTAAAGGAGACATAAAGTCTGATACAATCATCATTTCATATGATAGAGGATACAAATCTTAACCAACATAGCCAAACACAGCAAGTCAAAATCTTATTCCTATCTCAAGTTATTCATGTTTGAAATTGACAGATGGGGCTGCCATTTTGTTCAATCCTGTATTGAAATATTGTGCATGATGACATAATTTTCTCAATAGGGACATTAAGAATTTAATGTATTATTTATAAATGTGATTAAAGTTTTTATTCCAAAATGACTGATGCAAAGTTTTAACAGCATGTTTTGATAATTTCATGTGTACACAACAAATTCCTTGACACTTACATAAGAACAAATATTTCTCATAACCTAGAAATCTTGAGGTAGATTATAAAGAAATACAAAGCATTCCAACATCCTGCTGGGCTGATCACATCATAATCTGCATGTTTTAAAATCAAAATGGTGGCTCCCACAGTACTATTTAGTAGTAGAATTGAAGTTTTTAATAATTATAAAAATTGTGTTAAGATTGCTTAAGGGGGTATGAAATTTATTATTTTTAATTCTATTATATAAAATAAGGATTATGTGAGACTTTATGTCTCCTTTAAGTTTGTGTTAAGGAGCTCTCTCTCTCGACAAGTGAGGACATCTTTGTTGCTAATTCATGGGAATTTTGAAATATCAAATGTCTTATTTTTGAAACAATTATACTTACGGATGATTTGAACATTAATGCCATCACATACAAAAAAGTGTAATAGAACAGGATGTGGTGAACAGTAGTTGCAGTGCCAGGATTTTGGTTCTGGGGGACAAGAGAGGGGCAATTGTGTCTCATGGGGGGAGGCAAAAGCCTATATTTCGGACAAAATATGTCATTTTATAAAATTTTCTAGGAGCAAGTAGGAGGAAAAGCGATCTCCTGAGAGGTGGGCAAATGACCCCCCATGCTCCCCGTACTGCCGGTAAATAATGCACCCTCACGTTTTGGCTGAACTGTTTGTAAATAGATCGGAAAGTATTATGCAAACAGGGCCATAATTCCCGGGAAAAGAGCAAATAAAACAAAATCAGTACATTTTAGGGAAAATTTGGCTCTTGTCATTCACTTTTTAAATAAAGGTCATGTCCCCCCTCCCCCTCCCCACTCACACACACACTTTTCAGATGAGAATTAAGGCCCTGTATGCAAACACAGGTGTTAGAGAGCTGCAAGTACAGCAAAACCAACACAATGCATCAATAAAATGATATTACACCTGAATGAGAACAAGACTTCAATAATTCCTCAGTAAACATCTTTTCATTTTAGGACAGTATCTCTCAATGAAACTGTGAAACTAATGAATTAATAATTTTCACCCGTACCACACATCAATTTTTAATGTTTTAAAAATGCATTGTTCCTGAATAATCTTTTATATTGAAGGTTACTACACTTATCCCTAGGAGAAAATCTTATGCAAATAACTAACTGTATAAAATTGGGTTAGGTGTATGGAATAAACACACAGGTGTGCTGCGAATACAAAAATTACAGATCACTTAACCGCAATCATTGTTTTGACAGGAAATTTATTTGGCCTGATTTTAAATTCTCTTGTAAATTTGTAGAAATAAAAGGCTAAAATGGAGCCAGAGCCTTTCAAAAGTTCAAATGAATAACAAACTAAGAGAATATTTGGATTCAAGATGGATAATATTAGTAAAAAATCCAGAAATATATGATTTAAAAATCAAAGTAACAATTTGTAATTGATTGGTTGCTATTTCATTTTGAAATTTGGAAGTATTTTGAAATCGAACAAAATATATACAAGGGGGAGGAGAGGATTATACAAAATTGAAAAAAATCAATTTAAATATAATTTGTTGGTATATCTGTGCAGTGTTTTATGATTGAAGCTATTTCAAAGGTGCCAGCCCACTGGTCCGAAGGCGCAATACTCCCAAAGGTTCAATTGTTCGAGAAAAAAAAAGCCCACTAGTCCGAAGGTTCACTAGTCGGAAGGTTCACTAGTCCAAAGGCCCAATAGTCCAAAGGTTCAATAGTCCAGTTTTAATAGTCCAGTATACCTTAACCCCCTTACAGAAAAATGAGCTAGCGACGAGCTCGCCACAAGCTTGTCAACAATAAGACGAGCTCGTCGTGAGCTCGTCAACAAAAAAAGAGATTGTCGCGAGCTCGTCAGATTGTTGAGGAGCTCGCGACGAGCTCGTCAAAACATAGACGAGCTCGCCACGAGTCCAAAGGTTCAATAGTCCAAAGGTTCAATAGTCCAGTATACCTTAACGGTTCGGATTAGTGAACCTTTGGAGTAGTGAACCCTCGAACTATCGGACCTTCTGACTAATGGGCCTTTTCTTTCAGACTATTGAGCTTTCGGGCTAGTAGGCCTTTATATCTGAATATTGAACCTTCAGACTAATGGGTCTTTGGACCAGTGGGCGGATACCATTTCAACGGCAGTCCTGAAAGTGTTTTGTTTAGATGTCACTAGATCATAACATGTTTTTCATCTTGTCTGGAACACATGTATGCATCTCTTTAATTCTGCAGTGAGGGGGAACATGGGGCCATCATTTATCCACAAAGGACAAAGTTTTATAAATGACTTTGCAAAACTTTACCTGAAAGTTGGGGTGTGGGCAGGGGGAAGGGGACAAGAGAGGGGCAGTTTTGTCAGAGGGGGCACAAGTATATAAATCAGACAAAATATATCACTACAAACTTTTCGGGGGACAAGTGGGGGGGGGGGGCAAAGCGATCTCGTGGGGAAAAAGCCCCATGCCCCTGTAGTGCTGCCACTGGGTGGGTGTAGGGTGTTAAGAACAATTACCACCTGTCCCCCAGGAATTATGGCATTACACAACCACCCTTTTTCACTTTCACATCATCATTTTTCTGCTGTCTTCCACATATCTACATATTATTGTGCAATGGTTAAAAAGGAGGAAACCTTGAACAATATGAAGAAGAAAGATAAGCAATATCACCAATAAATCTGATACAAAGTGGTGATGTCACTTCCACAGCGATTGTTGATTGGCTTGTAAGTAATTGTGTAATATTTTGACCAATAAATGTAAATTGCATTACATTGTTTTCTACAATATAGGTATATAATATTCTAAAGCTTGTCTTCAAAGTGAAGTACATTGGCTTGTACCAGTTACTACAATATTGAGGATTGATTTTCTCAACAAAACAAATTTGATTCTGAAACTAAATATGAAACGAAATCTATCAAATTTAATTTGTTTCCCAGATCACTCTTGCACTTAATACCCCATCAGGTTGAAAGACATGACCCCAAAATCTTAATAACTACTCACAAAATCTATAAAAACATCAGTTGATTTTGCATTTTGCCAGACTGCCAAATTTGATTATCAGGCCCTTCAATTTGAGGGTCACTGAAGGTCAAAAGTACAGATTGGAAAAAGAGCCTGAGTGTATCCACTGCTGTAACTCTAATCATTGCCAAAAAATCTCATGAGGGTCAAAGGTCACTGATCTCTATGGAAGCGAAGAACCCTGGAGGGTGAGTGCCCTGGAGGGACGGTGGGTGCCCTAGTCATGTGGGTCAAAGCTGTGGCTTAAAGACTAATTGTAAGAGATTTTCTGTTGGTGATTGATAGCATTCAGTATAGAAATGATATAATATGTGTCAATTTATGGTTAACACTGGACAGCATTACAACAGGAAGTTGTCCATCAAGAAGTTCCAGATTAATTCTGAACTTGGATTAAAGAATATGTGAATGATATATTTGTGTTATTTACTTGATCCAACTCTGCCAAGCTTTCTGCTTAAAGAGATATTGAACACTGAGGTGACTTTTTGCTTGGGTAGAGGGAAAAGAGGTAGCAGCAGGAGGGTCATGGGCGGGATTTGCCTAATGAGAGTGGGGAGAGGGGGGTCAAAGTCAACAGTGTAGGGCAAAAACTACAAAATCATGCTAAGATGCAAAAAATCACCATACAAAAGATACAAATTTGGACAAAAATGGGGGGGAAGTGCCCCCATCACTGGGAAAAGTGCCCCCATCACTGGGAAAAGTGCCCCCATCACTGGGAAAAGTGCCCCATCACTGGGAAAAGTGCCCCGATCACTGGGAAAAGTGCCCCCATCACTGGGAAAAGTGCCCCCATCACTGGGTTATGAGCTATACAACTGGTAAGCATCTATAGTCTCCAGTGTGCTTACGAGGGAGTCCTGGCATCTCAGAAATTGGTGAAAAATCCCTAGGGAAGTTTTAACCAGGGGCTAAGTGGGGATATAGCCCCCTCCTCCCCCACCCCGGATATAAAGGAAATATTTCATATCAAGTGATGTCCTAAAAATATACTTCTTAATCTGTTAAATGCTAAAACCAAAACTACTATCCTTATGACATTGTACTTGTCATAGTGTATATACACTGATAGGTAAATATATATACATCGATACCAATTTAAACTAGAATTTTAGCACTCTGCAGAGCTCATACCTCCACCCCTATTCATTCCCCACTGGAATACAATCTACCTCAGAAACAACCCCAAAGAATCTCTTTCCTTACTCTTGATCTGTATTGCCATTTCATTCTAAACACTTGTGATCATTGTCAGCATTCAGACTAAGAGTTCATTGTTTGAGCTCTATTCAAGGTAGATTCACATTTTATCATTTTTATTCATGGCAAAAACCAATTGTTTTGATTTCTTTGATACCAGAGACCACTTCACTTGATTTTCTTTGAGTCCAGAAAATTGATTGTATGGCTCTTCTTTCATGGCATGATCATTGCTCAGCATATTCCATTGAAAGTTTCAACTAAGTCTTGATAAATCTTGCCCTAAAAATATCCCCATCCCTCCATTTCTATTCCCCCTTGATCCAAAAAGTCCCACCATTCTAATCAATTCTTTCTTAAGCAGTAACAAAACCACACACCAAATATAATCAAAATTCAGTTTATTGAAATATTTTGATGACAGACAAAAAACAAACTCACCTTAAAATGTCCCCACCCCTCCATTTTCACCCTTCCCCTGTATTTTTCACACTTCATCCTAAGGCAGTAACAAAACCACTTACCAATATTGATCATAATCCAGTTATCAGTTCTTGAGATATCTTGATGACAAACAAACAAATCTATAGAGGCAAAAACATAAACTCCGTCCAACTTTGTTGGTGGAGGTAATCAATAAAATATTAAATTTTAGATAATTTTACATGCATGAAGCAGCAATACCATATTAAATTTGATTTTCACTTTTGCTTTTAAAATTTGATTTCCACTTTGTTTCTAACTGAGTCTGAATATTTTTAATAAAGACCTGAGATCAAATAAGATTTTGATGAAGATTTATGTTTCTTTCAAATGTAAAATATATGTCCAGGTGAGAATATTTATTATGCAGGAAATTGAATGCAAGGAAACAAATTTACTTGCAATTTAAACAGTGATTCAAATTCAAATTCTGAATGAACCTTTCACATTGAGAAAACTGGGTATGGTTCTGGTTTTGAAGCAGTATATAGGCAGACATTTATCACGGAAAGTGATATTATTCCCAACAAACAGGGAGGTTTAGAAACCTAACCCTAAACCTAACCCAATCATATTACCCGTCTTAGAATTGGTCACACCCACCTCACTCACTCCCACCTCCTTATTGGTTCCCCCCAACCCCTCTGTAACAATTGCCACTGCATCCTCACAATCCAACACGTTGTCCTTGCCTGCCCCCTGTACAACCTTCCCAGAGCTTTCCTCGCTCCCCACAACTCAATTGCTGAGTTCTTCCAGAAAAATCCTCCAGATAAAATAATCTCCTTCCTTCAGCATGCATCCCTCTACAACCATATTTAATTCTCCTCTTCCACCCCCTCTCTACTTTGTTTTTGTTTTACCCATGCACCTCCTCTCTCGATCACAGCTTTCTGGCTTTTGTTCTTGAATTTCTCTCATTCTCCCCCTGGTCTCTTTCCTTACTACCTCTAAAATGATCTGACCTCTCAGGCACAATTTGACCTTCGTTGTTGTGGTGCCATTTAGACCTCATCAAACAAACAAACAAACCAATCTGTTAGAGAGTGATTTCTACCCCAAACTGTCAAAACCTTCCTGTTTGTGGGGCAATATATTCTTTTCTGTCTATCACTGCAGGAAAGCTCTTGTCTTCAGACACCTCTGAAGGTCATTTAAATTTTAGCACAGCAGGGGAGCCAACTATGAAGAAACTTCATCTGACCATCTGACAGACTTCTACCAACAACTTAAAAAATGTTTATCAATTTGTTACATTGTTATGACTGGAGGTAATGAGTTAATTTGGATCAATTTCATTGTTTATGTTTTGAAAATAAGTTTTGAAAATAAGCATTAGGAAGTGAGGGAGAAAATTATTCAAATCTAGTTTCTGGCACAGTTTTGTTCAATTTATTGCCTATCTTTTACATTAATACACTTCAGATCTAAGTCTTACTTTAATTCACTGAGGAAAATGTTAAATGAACAAAACTCCTGAATGAACAAAACTGTTGAAATATGCATAAGTGTAGCCAGGGGGTTGAACAATTGAAAAGGTTGTACAAACTCCCTCCCTCCCATAAAGGCAGAAAAAGGTAAAATACAGAAAATATGCAAATGGTCCAGATATTCCCCCCTCCCTCCTCCCCTCCCTCCCCCCACCCTAGTCCAAAAGGCTACATCCCTGATTATTAGCATACTTTTGTCAATTTGGGAAATTTTTGTTAAGAAATCTATCAATCTTTTGGTATCCTTTCCCCACCACTTGATTGGCCCCAGTCCAGTGGCACAGCCAAACGGTGGGTAGAGGGGGCTCTCGCCTCACCAATATTCATCAATATTCCATTTTTATCGGTTCAAAATTAGTACCGTTTGTCAGCAAGTGCCATATTTTGTATTCTGTCAGTCTAATTTCTGTTACTTGCTTCACCAATATCGAAATCCTGGCTATGCCTTTGCCCAGTCTATATGATATAAATAAATGCCAACAAAAATGTATGTACATGTAATTGCCTATAAAAGCATTTAATTCTGAGTGAAACACTTTGTGAAATTTTGTACACAGCTTGTTCAGTTCCTGATTTATCGGTGATTAAAGTGTGAAGTATTCAAACCTGTTGACCTCTGCTTTTTAAAATTCACCGTCGCCTTTTGTTTATAAGAGATAATAAAATGTCATAAAAAAGGCAACAATTATAAAAAAGGCGACCGCAGCTTTCAAAAGGCAGCGGCCAAAAGTTTTGAATATTCCTATCCTACCAGTAGTACAAATTTCACAGTAACCAATGGAAATTTGAACAATCCGGAGTGGAAAGTGTACGGACGACGTCACGTGACATGCCTGTAAAAAGAACCCTATTATTTGGGTATTTTAAGGTATCCTATTTTCTGGGTCACTCCTGGACTGACTAAGAAGAAAATATTAGACCTAATGCAATGGTCACAGTGAATGGAAATCAATCAAAAGTATATTTATTTTTAAAAGATATCACCAACAAACACTTGACAGTAATTTAGAAATACACATAAATGTCAAATGTCTTTTTGCAAATATTGCTATCCACTTTTATAAACCCATTTTGAAGTTTACTTTTTCATGTTTGTATGAATATTTTCTAATTGCATATAGCAAAAGATTGATTGTCACCTTCCAAACCAAACCTTACTTTTGTCTTTAATCCAATAGTTTATATGAATTATTACAAAAAATGCAAACAGTATAGAAATAAAATGTCTATTAGGTGATTACATTTCTTGGATTTTTCAAGGTTTGTGAAATTATGTCCCTTTTTTGCAGCAATTTTTGACAGCTGAAGATGTAGGTGCCATGTGAAGCAACTATTAAAGGTGTATGGGTACACATCTTGTTAAAGGATTAATTCAGTGCTCCTGCAAGTTTATCTTATATAAATGGGACTTTAAAATGGACAAAATGGTGAATTTAAAACCATTCAAAAATCTTAATCCATTAACAAGTTAAAAACCAATTGTTAATGTATTTTAAAGAAAACATATTTAACATTTTTCCTATTTCAAATTTGTTCCTTGAACTTCCTTCAGGTGGTAAATTGTAATTATCCTTCAAGATTCTATTTTGCAACTTTTTTGACTTATCCAATAGTTTTAAGCCACAAAACAGAAGGACAAAATATGGTAGAATACATAAAGAGTCAGACTTTGAGGAATCTGAGGTTGTGACATCACAACTAGTCTGAATTCAGTCATTTCTACACAAATGATACCAGACTTAAATATCTCCTAAATGCAATAAAACATTTGAATGCTTTCTCACCATCAGTTTGTTTCCTTTGAAGTTCTTTTTAATATAAGATGGACTTGCTTTATCCCTGAACTAATCCTTTAAAAGGTTGAGACATTTTGCTTTGCTTTTATCTTCCAAGGACCAGCAAATGCCACTGAGTGTTTTCTCCTTCAAAGTGGCAGATCCAGGGGGATCAAAATGGCATTAGTATAGCATGAGACGTACATCCTCAAAGGCCTGCTAGAGGGCCCTGGCATGATCCAGGGCTGAACCTTTGAGGATCTGTCCTTGTGAAAAACTTGAAACAAAATTTTCAAAAAGCTTATCATAGAGGAGCAATATTCACATCTCAGGTAGCACCATAATCATTTATTCTTTTAAAAGCATAATCTGTGGCTCTAGATGTTGATCTACCTACTGTGGTGTAGCGGTTATCACACTGTCTACAGACCACGAGGCACTGGGTTCAAGCCTGGGTTGGGTAGACACGCCAGTGCACCACAACTGGGTTATTAAAGGCCGTGGACATTGAGTTGGTTGTCGATGTTATGTCTGTCCGTACGTCGTACATGTGTTCTCGTCCGGGTCGTATTAAGCGTTTCGTGATAGCATTGTTAATATCATAACCGAATACGCAGGCGATGACCCCATCATTGTAATTGTGTGTTCACTCGCCGTTGTCGCCTCTAGATGTTCAGCTCAATTTTTTTTCAGAAACAAGTTGCATCCCCAATTTTAATTATCAAAATAAGGCCTCCTATTTTTCTCCTACTTTTTCAGTCAAATCCAATTTATTTTCCAGCAAAAATATTAAGATGACAAAAACTGAATATATTTTAGGGTTTTGGCTCTCCACTCCACTCCCCTACCTCTATCACTACCCACACTTTTTTTAATTTTGCATGATTTTGTGACCCTTTCAGTTATAAAGTCTTATGAATGATTTGGTTGGATGTCTGCAAAAGTTATTACATCTTGAGGGTAAAATGATGGAAGTTCAAACAAATTGCTACATCTTATCTTTTGAGTGCCTTTTGTTATATATTTTAAGCCTCAATTTTTTGGATGATCTTCCTGGGCCAACTTTGAACTTTTTCACAAACATCTAGCTGTCTAGCTGTCTATCTAGCTGTCTAAGTGTAAGTGGTAGATGTCTAGTAGTAGTAGTAGTTGGACTACATCAAAGAAAGGATTTTGTTTGTTTGACAAACCTCAGTCCCACTCATTCAAAGCAGAAAAAAAAAGTGTTTGTTCATGGTAAAAATGCCACCTTTTAATAAGTGGCCTGTCATAGCCAATTAGGGGGTATAATGCCCTATAAGGATTTTCTGCTTAACTATTATTGTTGTAATTATCTTTGAATGATATGGATGATTAAAAGAATGTTAATTTTCTTGTGCACCCAATCGTGTTCTGCCCCTCAAACTAAAATTTCTTTCATGTACAGTACCTATGACCTGGCAACCTTTTGTAAATGATGTGAATGTAAGATTTTTTCAAAAAAAGCTTATAGAGGCGATATCGTCATATGTGCACAATATTTAGAATTCCTTTCAAATTTTTTGATTGGTTGAAATTTTGCTGCGCGATTCGTTGTCTCGTATTGCAAGGTATATAGTTATTTAAAACGCCTTGAAGGTCACCACACGAGATAGCCCAGATGGTTGCGGCGATCGCAAATAATGTTTTTTTAAAATCATGTCGTGAGTTCGAGCCCCGGTAGAATCGTTATTTTGACTTTTGCTTTCATCTTCTTCTTTTTTTTTCTCAGTAATTTTCATTTGGTGACTATCATTGTAGTATTATAATGCTAAAATTTCACTTTCGCTTTCTGACAAAAATACATTGAAAAAAACAAATTAGTTTCTCGTCACAGTAATGTAATGCGCTGTGTATGTAATTCTGCACACACAACGTACATGCTAGTGTCTGGCTGTACTGTGTGGTACAAACAGACAGACAGAGGATCGAATCTTGCCTCCACAACCGGAAGTGACGTCAAAATATAGTATCCCCCATTTTTACCGTATTTTACTGAGACGAGCCTCCCTCTTTAACTGTGGTTGTACCTGAAAATGACAAGCCACCAGCAAGTCACAGTAGTAAAGGTAATTTGCAGAGGGAATGAGGAGAAGTGTGATTTAAATCTGGAGGTCCTTCCGTGGGCCTCTCAAATGATTGGTTTAGTTCCAAATGGGGGATGTGGCAACTCAAGAGTTTGGCATTATCCATCAAGAAAGGAATTTGTGTGATTTTGAAATAAATGTTTTTGGTGATATAAAGTTAAAATTATTCTGAAATTTTCAACCATTGTGAAGTCATTGTGAATGACATGATTATAAAATGGCTTCACATTTCAGCTCGTCCACAGAAAGTCATGTTGATAATGTGAGGGAAGTGCACCTTTTTCTGAAAGAATAACATGATTAATCTACGGAAGCGTAATTTGTTGCCAGGGAAGTTTTTTTATATATTATTTTGAAAGTTGATTTTGCTTTTAGAGGCCAGATACTTTTGGATGTCATATGTCCTATTCCCTCCCCCTTTTCCTGTAATAAAACAAATTGAATTAGCTTTCTGAAAGAAAAAGCCTGCAAAATATGTTTCATGATTATAATTTGTATACTTGTATGTTTGTTCAGTGTTAGTGTGATTTCATCAGATAAAGGAGGTTTTATCGCCCTAAACCACATAATTTAACTTTACCGTAATGTAATTTATACAATCTTGTACCTATGGGTGGGTTTTGCCTACAAAAATTGGGAGGGGGCAAAGTCAAAAGTGGGAGGGGGAAACCACAAAAGAATGCTACAATTATGTAAAAATCACTATACAAAAGATACAAATTCAGACAAAAGTGTGGGAAATTTCCCCCTCCCCTAAAATCCGGCCTATGCTTGTGCCCTTCTATCTTATGCTATAATCTTTATTGCTGCACCTAAATATAAAATATGGGTCCAACCTTGAATTCAATGTCCAAAAAATGTTTGTTTCAAGGGACCTTGATTTTATTGACATTATTTATGTCATACCCCTACTCCCCTCCCCTGCTAGCCAGGTTAATCCCCTTCTCCCTTCACCTCTCCCTCTACCCATCCAAAAGGTCCCAGTGTCGTCTATGTTGATAACATATCAATTTGAAAATGGATACGGCATGTTACCATGGAGAATGAAATCACCCTGACGTTACTAAAGCCTCTTATCAGATTTAAACTGCTGCCATCATTTTGTTCAACAGCATTCAGATTTGTCCTGGGATTGAGTTAACAGATGTGAGGCCTACCTGGTTCTGAGGTTAAGTTAAGTTTGCTGTTCATCCTGTTTGCTGTTCATCCTGTTCCGTGCCCTCCTCTGTATCAAGTGCTCTACAACATTTGCTGCCACTGACCCATTTAATTGTTTTCTCATTTCTGGGTAAAGTTTTCTATTTTATTATGTTCTTGGGAACAGAGTTCCTGACAACATATTGTGATATTACCAAGGATCCAGTCACATGACAGCATTTTTTGGTCAAGCATATGTTGAGTTTGCTATATAGTTGAATTTGATGTATGATAATAGCATCTATTTGAGGACGTGGATGACATTTTGTGAGATTGTTTGAATGTCAGATTGCAAAATTTTGTCTTAAAATCATATTAAACAACTTGACAGTGTGACTACCATTTTCAATGTGCCGTCCGCGATATCCAGGCTAGTGCAAAATTCTGTTTTTGTCCCAGACCAGGTATGCTGGTACGGTGTACAGTACACACCTGCTAGCTGGCTAGCATGCATGGATAGTGCAGTAGAAGGCAACTACTAGTATTACAGTCAACTCAGAGAATAACATTAATCTTTATGCCCAAATCATGTAGTGACCTAATGCCTCTGGATTAGGGCATGAACGCACGTGTATTGAAAAAACCGAACCACACACTGTAGTAAAAGTCAATGGGCTACAACACGCGTCCCAAAAAGCTGCACTAAAAATTCAGTGCAACTCAAATTGCGATGTAAAAACTTTCTTACTTTCGTCTAAAAATTCAACCATACAAACCTTGATTTTTTAGTAGTCCATCGAGGAAAATTTATGATAGGCCATTTTGATGCTCTCCACATCCTCACCCATCCGTGGAACCTTTGCTTCTATTCTATCTGCTCCCCCTCCTTCACCAACCTCTTTAATCTCAACAAACACATCCCCCCACTGACAGAGCCGCCAACAAAGCTCTGTCAAATAACATTTCTCCTTTTCCATTTCCGCATTCAGACCTCAGTTTCTCTACCTCCAATTACATCAGTAAGACCTGGCAAGGTTTCTGGAATCACGAAACCAGTAACAAATAAACTTTACACCATCAAACCCAAATTTGGGACCAACACCACCCTGCACAGTCGTAATTGCAGGGAAGACGTTGTTGTCACCCGCATCCTCCACGGTCACTCCTCTCTCACCCACTCCCATCTCCTTTCCGGCACCCCTGCCCCTCTCTGCCCCACCTGCAACACCAAACTCTCCATCAAGCATATCCTCTTAACCTGTCCGCTATACCCGAACTCCAGGTCTCTTCTCTCCTCACCCACCTCAATCTCGGATCCATTAAAAAACAATCCTTCCTCCATTATTATCAACTTCCTCCACAACAACAACTTTTTCCACCATCCCTTATACATGTAACCTTGCACACCCTTCTCTTTTCACCTTAATTTTTCTCCCAAATTGAGATATTTTCCCCCTTTTCATCCTCTCAATCCTCCATCTCCTTTCTGCCTTAACTCTTAAACCTTAATTTTTGAACACCCTCTTGGCACATTTGACTCGGTGCAGTTAAACATCAACAAACCAAACCAAACCATAGGCCATTTGGAAGACAAAAGTCTGCCTGTTTAGTGGACCTTTTGCCCCTGGGTTTAGGTGTTTTTAACCCTCGGCCCCGCCCTTCCACGAGGAGAGCCTAGCGCTATACTATGCATTGTATTAACATGTTAGGATATCTTCAGTGCAGGTTCTCTTATGCATTAGGCCAACTTCTTCTTTTGATGTTGGCGCATGCGTATTGGGTTGACGTCACCACAGAGTTTCATGGAGCCGGCTTAGTTCAGCTCCAAGGAGCTACAGTTGTTACAAGAGAGCTTTTTTTGATCTAACATTACCAGTATACGTTGTGTGTTCGTTTCTCTTGCATTTAATTAAGACTGAGATTTTGGTTCGTATGCGAAGCATAATGCGAACCAATGTAATGGTGATTGCATCCGTCCGGCTGTCCGGCCGTCTGGCCGGCCTTCCGTCTTTCCATCCAGCCATCTGGCCGTCCACGGATTTGTCCTGAGATTTCCTCAGAATTGTTAACGTTTTTTGAGAATTCCTCAGAAAATGTTAAAGTTTCTTTAGAGTTCCTCAGAAAAAGTTTTTTTAGATATTAGAATTTTCTTACAAAATGTTAAAGTTTTTCAGAGAAACTTAATACAAGATTGAAGACTAGTTTCCTTAAAAAGTTTACAAAACATTTGATATTTTCTTAGAAGATAACTGTAAAATGATGTAATTTTCCAATATACTTCAGAGATCCTCAAGTCTCTCTTGTAGCACTTGAGATTTAAAATTCTTAAAATTCTTCAAAATATTTAGGCACCAACAGTTGTATCAGGCATGATTATTAAACTCCACCTTTATTATTGTGGGCATTTGCATAAAGTTGCTACAGTATAATGACCTGACCAGACTTTTTCATTTTATATGCTTAGTCAGGGAGTGTGACAGGATGTGATTGCATATGGACATAGAGAGGGATGCCATGTGGTACATGGATTAGGGCCCAAGAGGGACATATGATATAATATTTACCATGTTGTATACACCAAGGGCTATATCAGGCATAATTATTTCATTCCACCTTTTTTGTATTCAACAACTCATTTGCAGATAAGTTATTATACGAACTGACACTTTCATACATAGTATGCTCAATCAGGGACTGATTGCTAGGATGAGACTTCTTATGGAGTCTACAGGACGTCATGTGAGACATAGGGTGGGATGCCATGTGGGATGCCATGTGGGATGCCATGTGGGATGCCATGTGGGATGCCATGTGGGATGCCATGTGGGATGCCATGTGGGATGCCATGTGGGATGCCATGTGGGATGCCATGTGGGATGCCATGTGGGATGCCATGTGGGATGCCATGTGGGATGCCATGTGGGATGCCATGTGGGACTTGGGGTGGGATGCCATGTGGGACTTGGGGTGGGATGCCATGTGGAACAGGGTGGAATGCCATGTAGGATGTATGGTGGAATGCCATGGAGGACATAGGGTGGAATGCCATGGAGGACATAGGGTGGAATGCCATGGGATGGAATGTCATGTGGGACATGGGATGGTATGGGATGCCATGTGGGGATGGAGTTCCACCCCATTTCAACAAGTCATTTGCATATACAATCAGGGACTGATAGCTAGGATGAGACTTCTTATGGAGCCTATGGGATGTCATGTGGGACATGGGGTGGGATGCCGTGTGGGATATGGCCATGTGGGACATGGGGTGGGATGCCATGTGGGACATGGGGTGGAATGCCATATAGAACAGGGTAGAATGCCATGTGGGACATGGTGGGATGCCACAAGTAATACAGAGTGTGACATAGGTTGGGAAGCCATGTGTGACGTAAGGTACGATGCCATCTGTGACATAAGGTAGGATGCCATGTGTGTCATAGGATAGGAGGCTATGTGGGACATAGGGTAGGAGGCCATGGGGACATGGGATGTGATGCCATATGGGACATAAAGTAGGATGTCATTAGGACATTGGGAGGGCTACCATGTGGAACATATGGTGGGATGCCATGTGGGACATCAGGTGGGAAGCCACTGATGCGGGACACAGGGAGGGATGCCATGTGGGACATAGGGAGGGATGCCATGTGGTACATATGGTTGGATTTATGTGGGGCATACATATAGGATGGGATCCATGTGGGGCATAGGGTGGAATGCCATGTGGGTCATAGGATGAGATGCCCTGTGGGACATATGATGGAATGCCACGTGGGACATGGTATGTCATGTGGGACATGGGGTGAGATACCATGTGGGAGATATGGTGGAATGCCATGTGGGCCATGGGATAGGATGTCATGTGGGACATGGTGTGGGATGCCATGTGGGACATGGGATGCCATGTGGGACATGAGATGCCATGTGGGACATGGGATGCCATGTGGGACATGGGATGCCATGTGGGACATGGGATGCCATGCGGGACATGGGATGCCATGCGGGACATGGGATGCCATGCGGGACATGGGATGCCATGCGGGACATGGGATGCCATGCGGGACATGGGATGCCATGCGGGACATGGGATGCCATGCGGGACATGGGATGCCATGCGGGACATGGGATGCCATGCGGGACATGGGATGCCATGCGGGACATGGGATGCCATGCGGGACATGGGATGCCATGCGGGACATGGGATGCCATGCGGGACATGGGATGCCATGCGGGACATGGGATGCCATGCGGGACATGGGATGCCATGCGGGACATGGGATGCCATGCGGGACATGGGATGCCATGCGGGACATGGGATGCCATGGGGCATGGGATGCCATGCGGGACATGGGATGCCATGCGGGACATGGGATGCCATGCGGGACATGGATGCCATGCGGGACATGGGATGCCATGCGGACATGGGATGCCATGCGGGGACATGGGATGCCATGCGGGACATGGGATGCCATGCGGGACATGGGATGCCATGCGGGACATGGGATGCCATGCGGGACATGGGATGCCATGCGGGACATGGGATGCCATGCGGGACATGGGATGCCATGCGGGACATGGGATGCCATGCGGGACATGGGGTGCCATGCGGGACATGGGGTGCCATGCGGGACATGGGTGCCATGCGGGACATGGGGTGCCATGCGGGACATGGGGTGCCATGCGGACATGGGGTGCCATGCGGACATGGGGTGCCATGCGGGACATGGGATGCCATGCGGGACATGGGATGCCATGCGGGACATGGGATGCCATGCGGGACATGGGATGCCATGCGGGACATGGGATGCCATGCGGGACATGGGATGCCATGCGGGACATGGGATGCCATGCGGACATGGGATGCCATGCGGGACATGGGATGCCATGCGGGACATGGGATGCCATGCGGGACATGGGATGCCATGCGGGACATGGGATGCCATGCGGGACATGGGATGCCATGCGGGACATGGGATGCCATGCGGGGACATGGGATGCCATGCGGGACATGGGATGCCATGCGAGGACATGGGATGCCATGCGGGACATGGGATGCCATGCGGGACATGGGATGCCATGCGGGACATGGGATGCCATGCGGGACATGGGATGCCATGGGGACATGGGATGCCATGCGGGACATGGGATGCCATGCGGGACATGGGATGCCATGCGGACATGGGATGCCATGCGACATGGGATGCCATGCGGGACATGGGATGCCATGCGGGACATGGGATGCCATGCGGGACATGGGATGCCATGCGGGACATGGGATGCCATGCGGGGCATGGGATGCCATGCGGGGCATGGGATGCCATGCGGGACATGGGATGCCATGTGGGACATGGGATGCCATGCGGGGCATGGGATGCCATGGCATGGGGCATGGGATGCCATGCGGGACATGGGATGCCATGTGGGACATGGGATGCCATGTGGGACATGGGATGCCATGTGGGACATGGGATGCCATGTGGGAACATGGGATGCCATGTGGGACATGGGATGCCATGTGGGACATGGGATGCCATGTGGGACATGGGATGCCATGTGGGACATTGGATGCCATGTGGGAAATGGGATGACATAGGGGACATGGGATGCCATAGGGGACTTAGTGTGAGATGCCATTTTTATTATTGGCCGGGTCATATGATATGGGTGTCAATTTGTATGGGCATGCGAACCATGACGGTATTTACCGTTCTAGTTAGTTTACAAGCTTGAGTTTTAGGGCGATGGAGAGACCTTGAAGGGGTCTCCCTGGCGTCCCCTTTTCAGGAGAATTAATCTTTTTTTTTATCTCCACAGACACAATGGTTTGTGTTTTCCACTTGACCCCTACGCTTTTAAAGAGTGACATTTTGGACATTGTCTCGGGTTTAAAGAAATTTTGAGATAGTGATTTTTTTGATAAAATTTCTGATGTACTAATTTGCTGTGGCTTGCCTCACTATGTTTGACGTCTCCTGCAGACTTGTCTCTCCTTTGAAGGGTCGTAAATACATCCCCATAGGGGAACCTTGGTGTTAGTATATATACATTTTCTATATATACATTTTTATTTTTTCAAAACATTAAGAGGCGACATAAATTATTATAGTCTCAGAGTTTCTGCTCACGCCATGACCACCATCCATGACCACCGACTCGATGCTACTTGTGGCAGGGCCACAGGTGCGGTCTATCAGACATAAGTTACCTGAGTCTATTTTGATCAGCTAAGTGGTGTCCTAGACGTCACTTAGAATAAACCACTAGCGCCCCCTGCTCAATGCTACTGAGTTGGTGAGGCGCATATTGTTAGTGGGTAACTCCTTTGTATACCGCTGTGGACCACTGTCCCGTGTAAGGACCGGTAGGGCCACAAAAAGATGGCGCCCTAAGAGGTAAAAAGTGAGTTATAAGTAATCTTATGGCTCGCTGTTGAGCCATTATATTACTTTAACAGGTCTGCACCGCTCCTGTGATCGGCTCTATATGGATCCACGGCCCATGTTCATGGCTCCGTATGGCTCCACGGCCCATGTTCACGGCTCCGTACGGATCCATGACGGCTTCGTACGGGTCCATGACGGCTTCGTACTGGTCCATCGGACGTCTCCATGGCCTGTGTTCATGGGTCCATGACTGCTCCGTACAGGTCCATCAGAGGACTCCACGACCCGTATTCACTGGTCTGCGACTGCTCCCTACGGATTCATTAGACAACTCTGTGGCCTATGGTTTTACGGGTCCATACGGCTCCAGTGAACAGGTTCGTACGGCTCCTGAGTAAAACTTGGAAATAGAACCACTAGCTACGAAACTACGTGCTTAGTTGATAAGTGACAATCTTCACAAGAAGTATAGCATCAAGAGAGCTATTTTCTTCTTGTTTCTGTAGCCATTAGCTACGCAGTTCCGCGGTGGTGTGAATTGCCTCATTGAGATTTTCCGTGTTGAACGTTACAGTTCCGCATTAGTTTTCACCAGTATCATGGACACGAAGGACAGGTTGCCGAGTGTCGGTGCGTCATGCATTCAAGTAACCTGCGATGCATCACGTGTAAACGCTTCTTTTAGTTACGCTCAGGTGAAAAATCTGTGTACTCTGCTGTGGACCATGGCTCTGCAAAGGGACCCGTAGGCCCAAAAAAGACGGCGCCCTAAAAGGTTATAAGTAGGTTACAAGTAATTTTACGGCTTGTTGTAGAGTCATTGGATTACTTTCACGGGTCCATATGGGTCTGTACGGCTCTGATGATTGGTTCCGTACCGCCCCACAGCTTGTTTTATGGCTTTGTACGGGACCGTGATACGGCCCTACAGCTCCGTACATGTCACTGGACAGCTCCGTACGGGTCCGTATAGCTTCGTAATCAACGACTTTTGGTTCCATACGGCTCCGGCGATCGGGTCCATACGGCACCATAGTTTTTTTAGCGGGATACAGTACAACGTACGACAAACCTGGAAATAGACCCACTAGCTATGAAGCTACATGGTCAGGTGATATTAACAATCCTCACAAGGAGTATAGCATCAGGAGAGCTATTTTCTTCTTGTTACCATAGCCATCAGCTAGGCAGTTCCACGACCGTGTGAGCTACCTTAGTAATATTTTCCACGTTGAACGTCATGGTCCCGCAAACATTTTCACCAGTATCATGGACACGGAGGACAGGTCCCCGAGTGTCGGTACGTTATGCACTCAAGATGCCCTGCGATGTGTCCCGTGTAAGCGTCTCTTTAGGTTACGAAGTTCGGTGGTCGGGTAATAAGAAAACCATCTCCACGAGAGCCATAGCATCAAGAGAGGTATTTTCTCTGTGTTACGTAGTTTCACGACCATCCGAACTACCCTGGATATAATTTTCGCATTGAACGTGATGTTCTGCTCAAACTATAAAGAGATTGGCAAGGTTTTACGTATAACGTACGGTAACCCCAGGAGTACCACCGCTTTATGGGCCCTCTAAATGGCTCCGTAGCGGTCCCTCTGAACGGCACCGTACCGGTCCCTACGGCTCCAAGACATGAGTTCATGAGTCTGGGACATGGCTTTACAGGTCCATACAGTTCCATAACTACACTCTTAAGGCCCTTACGGCTCCGTTGTGCGGTCCCGTACAGGTCCTTACCCTATCGGCGCCTAATTCTACACGGCTCCAGTGAACGGGCCGCTTCGGCCCCCACAGGACCTACACGGGATAACGTACAATGTACGGTAAACCCGGATAACACAACTGCGGGATAATGCGACCAATAACTGTGTGCTACAGAGTTCCGTGGTCGTCATTCTAACCGGGACATGTACAGCGTTTGACGGCAGTCTCCCACACGTAGCCACCGGCTACGCTGCTCCGTAGTGAATAGATACAAACAGAGTTAACGGCACACACCAGCAGTGCAGCTGAGAGTGGTAAGCGACCAGTAGCTAGGAGCTATAGAGTTCCGCGACCGTTATTCTTACCGGGACACGTACTGAGTATGACGGTATTCCCCCCCCTCCTTCCGCGCAGCTACCAGCTTTGTAGCTCCTAGCTCCTTAGTGTATCAAACGGCTCGTATAGCTTGCGTAGCAGGTGAACTCCACCGTATTTCATACAGCTCCAGTATATTTTCAGCTATTCCAACAGGAACGCGTACTGAGTACGGCTTTACTCCCTCAAGTGTAGCCATTTACTCAGTGGCCCGTGGTGAATAGAAGTATACTGAGGTAACAACTAATATAACAGATGTAGTACGTTAACACTATATTGTAGTTCCAGGCGGTTCTTTTGTACTGATAGCTATTACATTAGGGACACGTACCAGTATGGCGGTAGTCCCCCTCGCGTAGCCACTAGCTTCGTTGCTCCGTGGGAAACATAGGCAAACTGGGCGGATGACTAGTAGAACATACTTGGCATGTTGACGCCTTTGTAGATCCATGACAGCTCTATATTACCTAGCTATACCCCTAGCTTTCCTATTGTTGAAAATAGGCTCCAAATCAGCCTCAACCAGCTGCAATTCTGGAGCAACAATAATGGTTTTAGATTCTCCAAAGACAAGGCAGTCTGTATGCACTTTTGTCATTTCAACAACCTCCACTCCAACCTGAACTTTGTGCTCAATGGTAATCGCATCCCTAAAGTTGAACACACAAAGTTCCTGGGTCTAACTCTAGACCCCAAGCTCACCTACAAGCAACACATCACCAACCTGAAACTAAAATGCAACAGCTCCCTCAACATCCTCTCCAACACCACTTGGGGAGCGAACCGCTATGCTTTTTGTTCTTGAATTTTTTTCATTCTCCCCCTGTTTCCTTTCCTTCCTACCTCTAGAATGATCTGACCTCTCAGGCATAATTTGACCTTCGTTGTCGTGGTGCCGTTAAGTCCTCATCAAACAAACAAAACAAACAAACTATATTACTTAAGTGATGTAGTACGTTAAACCCCCTGTCAAAATTAACTCCACGAAGGATACTTTTCTTGATATAGGTGGCTGTGTGATAGACATGTGCAGTCCCACGATCGGGGTAGCTATTAAAAACAACGGCACGTATAGTTCATACTATACTTTAACACCATCATAAAGCAGTTCAATGCGGCTTGCGGCTTCACGGCCTGTTAGTTAACTACCCATACAGACATACGGTATTAGTTTTCTCCACATAGGCCATAGGCTCTGCAGTTCCAAGGTTGTAACAATACGCTGCATGATGAAATAACCATCCTTATGAAGAATAATCCATCAATCATTCATGGGTTTTGCACAAAGTCCTCCCAAGCATATAATGTATATTTTTTATTTAGGCTCCACCAAGGACTAATCTGATTCACATTACTGAACAGCAGTTATGTGGCTTGAGCCCAAGATAAATGACCGATTGTGTACAGTGTAACAGTAGCTGGTTGCTAACAAGTGAACTGTGAATAGACTATGAAGATGTTGTCAGCTAAGAAGGTATAGATTACCCCTGTGTTGTGTATGGTGTAACAATAGCTGGATGCTAGTCAATAAATTGTGAAGTCTCTCGGATTGAATGGTGTAGATTACTCCTGATTTTGAGAAAATCGGGGGGGTCGAGTTGGAGGGGTCGAAGGGCCAAAAATTCTTAATGGTACGTTAACATCTTTTACAATCAACTTCATACAAGTTTCACTGTTGATAGGAGTAGCCTAGAGCTACGTGGTTCCGCAACTGCTACAGTCTTCCGACACCTTGACTAAGTTGTTTTCCAGTCAGGTTGCAGCCACCTTGGTTGATAGAACTGTTCTACATAACGGCCCGTATTGTTTACGGTGCACGTTTTAACACCGCTTACGGCTCCGCAGTCTTGCGACCCAAAACCGTCTTGCAGCGTCAAAGCCTTACATGGTTAGCAGCCTGTTTTGTATACGACTTATATTAATGGCCTGCCTTTTAATTTGCTAACTAGAGTTTGGGGTACCAGTCAAACCCAAAACGTGGTGTTATCTGTACTTTTTCAACCACACAAGTCCTTTTGACCAGCCGGGTTTTACTCATTGGTTTTGTTCAGTAAAGTTTAAACAAACTTTGCTCAGAGCCAGTAGTCTTATTTGCCACGTTGCTCCTCGATCACCGGGGCTCTACAGCTCTGCTGTTGTACGAGTTTTTTACAGAGTTAACGGCCCGTAAAGTGTACGACGTACGTTAACCCTAAGTAAGAAATAACTTATCAGTGCTATCAGCCTGAAAGACTCTTTTCGCTCAACAGCACTTCACCCTGAGCATTTTGCCGACGTTCAACATTTCGCTCATTTCTCTAACCCGGTCCTCTCCACAATAGAGCAGATCCCGGAGTAGGGACAGAGAAAGAAGCAGGAAACTCTAATGGGAAGAATTATAGTTTAATCCATGGGAGGATGTTTCCTTTCTTCATGGACCTCTTTATATCCAGACTTGTGTCTTGGATCACACAGACCACGGAGGAAAGGCTGTTGCCTCCCACACACCACCAGCCATCAGCGACCGATGCATACTTTCGACACCCCCAGACTTGGCAAGTGATGGAGAGGACATCGTTGAAGTTTACCCTCGGGCTGAAGATGGTCTCACTGGAGACCTTGACTATCCTGGACAGAGAGAAGAGTACTAGCCATGAATGTGTTAGCGCTTTCCTCCTCTCACAGCGTACATCTCTGGTGAGAGACTGGCTGAGGCTCATAGCCCACTTTGCCAGTCCGGTGGACGTAGTTCCCATGTGCAAACGTCACGTGAGGAACCTACGTCCCCTTCTGCTAGACCTTCGGCTGTCTTTTTCAGGATGCCTCAGTACCTCCGCTTTACACTTTTAGTCGGTGGCCACTCCCATTTGGTGGTGGTGGTGCGGACGCTCCCACCTGTTGTGAGGAACGAAGTTTCCACCCGTCAGACTTTCACCATCAGTGCTGACGGATGCGTCTTGGTCGAGGTAGTGGGCACCTTTCATGTGACCCCCCAATGACAGGAACTTGGGCAGGTACTTGGCCTATTTCACAGGCAGTATGCTGGGCATTTTTCACCTTTTACCGCTAGTGCTGAGCAGGGCAGTTCAGATTCACGGCAACTTTACACCACTGTTGTGGTCTCTCTTTTTAGACAGAGAGGAACGGACTCCGAGAGTTTCTGGAATCCTTCCTCTCATCTCGACGCAGGACGAACTATGCCAGCCTTAAGTCCGCTCACCTCGGACTACGAGAACATGATCACGGACCAATCGTCTCGCTTCAGTGGAACTCCCACAGGATGGGCGTGCTTCTGATAGGTGACCAGAGCAATCAGGACCTTATTTGGTCTCCCGGACGTAGGTCTGTCTGCGTCCATGGATGATCGCAAACTATTGATTCTTTGCATCCTATCTCCTGACCCGTGGGTTTCGGGGTCGACGCATTTACTTGTCAAAGGCACTCACTATGTGAGTTACGTTTTCTGCCTTTCATGCTGGTACCGAGTATGCTAAACAAGGTGACGTACAACCGATAGCGCCCACTTGGCCCGGCAACTGCGGTTCCCTCAGCTGCTCAAGACTTTGCAGGCTTCCCGTACGAGCTTCTGGTCAGGGACGACTTTTGTCTCTTTCCCAGTCTCCGGCAAACTGCACCTCAGTCCCAGAGCACTTCGTTTGACTGTGTGGCCTTTGTCCGCCGATCCTTGGCATAGCAAGGCTTTTCTGAGGAGTTGTTCACCCCCCTCCCTGTTTTGGGGGGCCCTCTCTCGACTCAGTTCAGTCACAGGCTCTAGGATAGCTTCCAGCCATCCACCAACGATTTCCAGTTGGGTCGACGGTCATTGATTCGCGACCACTGGGAAGATACACAGAGATCTCATTGTACTGTGTCGCGAGACATTTTCCTCCAATGGATCATCCAGAAGCAATCTCTTTAAGGTAGTCGGCACTGTTCGTGGAACGGCTGGGGTATGTACTCGGGTTCGAGGCATTGCCCCTTTCACGGGATTTCTCGTGCCGCCATTTGGGAAAACGGGGTTTGCACTCGGATTCGAGGCATTGCCCCTTTCACGGGATTTCTCATGCCGCCATTTGGGAAAACGCATACCGCAGTTTTTGTCCCCTTTTGAAGTTTGTGTTACCCCACTAACTTTTGCTCTCATGTAGTTATGCGCTAACAAATTTTTCCCCGGTCTGGGAATTCTTCAATTCGTTTTCATTCCCAATTGTGTTTTACTAGCCGCTTCTGTCTTGTGGATGAATTCAGTGAGTTGTGTGGCATTACACTACTATGATGTTCATATCGTGTTTAAATGCTCATCCAATTGGCATGTTTTCCGAGTTTCTAACTAAGGTTCATGGGACATTTGCCTCAATTACTGTTAACGAATAGTTCCTTGTTCGGTTTGACTGTAACTAGCAGTGGTTTACTATTTTGTAGTATTTCCCACTCAGAGGACTTTCGTCCATAAGAGGATAAGGAATTTAGTCCCTTAAGTAGGATAGATGTAGTTCAAGTTTTGGGTACCAGCCTTTAGAAAATTGAGCTTCTACCTAAAGTCCCTTCCTTCTGATCCTCGGTTGCAATCTGATTGCATACTTATAGCATCGAAGGTAAAGTATAACTAGAGAATAAATTTACTCAGCTAAGCGTAGCGGGGATATTTACTAAAGTTATACTTACCTTCCATGCATCCCGGCCCTCCTCCCCTCTCGTTCAGGCCTCGGTGGAATGTTAAGTGGAATGTTTAGTAGAGGTATTATGGAGGTCAGGGCTGGGCTGGTAACTACGTTTTTAAGGTCGGTTAGAAGTGCGTTAGAATCAAGTCATGTGACCAGATTGCATATTTATAGCAAGGTAAGTTTCGTTCAACTAGGCCTAGCCTAGTATGCTTCCACAATACCCAAATAGAGCAGATCTCCAAATCTGCCAATTTGGGTACAGTGCCCATGTCCATTGAAAAAGTGGCGCCACACATTAATCAAAAGTCAATAGAATTCAACACGTCTCCAAATTAAGTTCTCAGATTTTTCTGGGGGCCTTTTTTTTTTCGATATCAAAATCAACTCCTTTCTCACTAAAAAATTAAACACACTTTAGTTTATTCCTGTTGCAGTTGTAAAATTTGGAGAGAAACCACAACGATAATGAAAAAATAAAGCAACAATTTTTTCTCGTTATTTTCAAAATTGTGAAACGTTCTTAACAATACATGTAATAATGGCGCATGTGCGTGCCTATTTAATATGTTTTAACTTGCAATTAGCATGCGCAATATTTTGAATATCTTACTCTGGTGACGCATACGTACGCATATGGCATTATATGTGTTGGAATTGCAACACTCAAACAGTGCAATCCAATTCCTGCGCCTTATATACGCCCGTGAACGCCTGTGAAATTTTCTCGCCCGTGTTGCTCTTTCTCTAACTTGTGTACAATCGTGTATGCGTAACAATGCTCAGCACAGAAAATTCAGTTCTACACAGGAGTTTCACTGTAAAAGACCACGGAGCCAAAACTTCCAGAAAATAACATTGTTTGATACATTTCTGGCAATAAGTTTTACTCAGTGATATAATCATTTGATTCTAGAACGTCTCCTTAATACGGAGGACTAAGTTTTTCATGTTTACAAAGTAAGGAGAGAAGTTGGTAGCCATCAAAAGTAAAAGTTTGTTGTCACAGTCTCGGTGATGTTGCATGATATTGCAACATCATTGTATTGAGATGTAGGCTCACTAGGCCTAGCCTAGGCCATTTTAATTTGCCATTGGTTGCATAGGGTATGCTCCCTGGCTACTCAGAGAAGTAATGCGGCTACAGCAATGTCGCGATGAGACAGAAGTTGCATAAACTTACAAACTTGAGTTCAACCTTTACAAAGATAAACTATATAACAATAAAACTAGAATTTACAAAGGGTGAAGAAAAAATGGGATGAATATCATAAATAGCAGTATAGAAATACAAATTTCAAATGTTTTCAAAGGAATATTTCAGACTGATTTTATTATTGGCCTAAGCAGGGAGAGAATTGTATCACCCTTCTATTCGAATTTGGTTTGTAAAGCGTTAGTAAGTACTGAGTAAATAGTTACTACAATATAAGATACTAAATCATTTGAACTGCAATCTATGATTATTCTACCACCTTTATCAAATATAAGGGTGTCAAAATTTCTTTCAATCCCCCCCCCTACCCCCTCCCGTTCCCTCCTGTCCTCCACATTTACCACAAGATTTGTGTTAAAAGAAACTTGCGGTTCGTAAGTTGGCACAGAAATTAAAATCGCTATCATAGTGACGTCATATTAAGCTTCCATTTGCCTTGATTGCTTACATGATGTAAACCACATTGGTATTGCTAGAAAACCCTCACATTTTCCTGGTATCACGCCCAAGAAGGCAGTGGTTACGATTTTCTTAACCACATTTTCTAGTTTCACATATTGTTTCCTTTAGTATAACCATGTGTGGAAGGTAGTTCAAATATACACAGTTAAACTTTGGCACATTTTTTTGCATTTCATCTGTTTGTGTAAGTTATGATGATTAAAAACACAAACCACAAAGGGTATGGTTCCTTGATTGGATTAGATTTTTTTTTTATTCTCTTGAAGTTAATGAACTTTCACCAGACTGAAAAATAAGTTGAGATGCATAAAAGTGCTTTTAGATTTTTTTGGCATATGTTGTATTTTATATGCACAGGAAATTAATTTTGTAAAAGTTTAGTGGGGAAACATTTCAACATTCCCTGATAAATAATATTCCCAGAAATATAATGGAGTTTGGGAGAAATACGTTTGATATGTGTTACTATAGATAAATGCAATGAAATTATATGACAACTTTGGAGAATATGAGTTGCAGAATTGTCTAAAATAGATAGCTGCTTGATGTTGATTTCTGGTGGCACATGGTCACTTACAACCACAGGTGTTCCTAGCGTTAGGGCAACCTACATACTTATTACACATATATAACAAGGTAGGTCACCTCCTACCACTACTTTCAAACCGTATATAAAAATTCCGTTTTTTGACCACTCGCGAATCTTAATTACATTTTTTTACTCAACTCACATTTGCTGGAGACTCCCTTCTTCATTTATAAGCCACAGTATTTGTTACTCTTTCTGATGAGATATACAAATGATGAATTTTCTACCAACATTACAGTCATGACAGTTTAAATGTCTGACAATTTGCTGGAAACCAATGAAATGTTGCAATGACGTCATTGAAATGCTGCTTCTTCATGACGTCATCGCAACATTTCTTTGGTTTGCAGCAAATTGTCGGGCATTTAAACTGTCATGACTGTAATGGGGGTAGAAAATTCATCGTTTGTACATCACATTGGAAAGAAATTACAAATACTGTGGCTTATAAACGAAGAAGAGAGTCTCCAGCAAATGTGAGTTGAGTACATTGTTTTTTTAAATAACGCTAGGAACATCTGTGCTTACAACGGTGTAGAACCAATTTTTTTCTTGGGGGGGGGGGGGCCTGAAAGTTTATTTACCCGAACCACAACCCTCCTCCTCCTCATTCAATTCAAAAGTCTAATTTTTGTCCCATTTTGTATAATTTTGTTCTAATAAAGAATAAGACATGACGTATGTGGCAGTAGTATATACACGCTCGCAGTGCAGTGACCTGTCACCGGCATGTACACGTACTAACTGCATACTGTGTGTTACACAATACGCAGGTGCTATGTTGGTGTATATGAAATGCTACATTTTATGGCCAAGTGGTCAATTCAAATGATTATATTCGGGGAAACTAAAATCGGACCCAGGATTGGACCGAGGTATTATAAATTATAAACGAATAAATCAGAAGAACAAGCGCGAAACAAATTACCCCAATAAGGGCTTGTCTTCCCTGAAAAGTGTGGGGGGCAGAAGCGTACATCTGCCCCCTTACATTTTTGACTGGGGGCTAAAGCCCCCATTTCCCCCCTTCCTAGCCCTTGGTCATTTAATATATCTTCCTGCTCTGAGTCATTTTTACACATATCAATCAACATTCAAAACTTGAACTTGGATAATATTTTTGAATCTTTCACGATTCTCCCCACTTCTATCATCTCATCATGTAAGGTGAGCATGCATGACCACTAAATCTGTCCTTAATTTGATAACTCATTTCAACTCTCACTGCAGACAGAATTATACATCTAAAATTATATCTCTTTTCTCTAGATGGGATGGAACATTGGTCTTTGTCAACTGAGAAATAAGGTAGGTGCATGTACTATTTTTTGGATTTGTTTCAACTTTTTCCATACATTGAACTTCTGCAAACTGCTTAATGAACGAGTCAGATCTAGTTTGAAAATTTTAGAGGCAACAATTAGCACTCGACCTGTCAAGTACATGTCTTGTTTGGTGTCCGCCCACTTTTCCAAAGGTCTATAGTCCGAAGGTTCAATAGTCTAAAATAAAGAAGACCCGCTAATCCGAAGGTTCACTAGTCCAAAGGCCTAATAATTTGGACTATTAGGCCTTCGGACTATCGGGCCTTCGGACTAGTGAACTTTCAGACTATTGGACCTTTGGACTAGTGGGGCTTTTCTTTCAGACTATTGAACCTTGAGTCGGACTATTCGGCCTTTGGAACAGTGGGCTGGCACTGTCTTGTTTGGACCAGCTAAGGTGCCAGGCTACCCTGGATTGCTTCTTTCACCCTTTAGTGAACCTTTAGACATTACATGAGAGGAATTAGTTTTCATAGATTGTTTCAAGTACAGCGGGAATTAAAAATAGAATGGTAAGTCTATCCTTTATCAAGTTATAAATTCACTTATAACAGAGTGGTCGTGTTCAAGTCTGCTAGTTTTATCATGTAATAAGTACTGCACCAGAATTTCAGACATGTCATGACAGCACTACTTTCAACTCGTGAAACATAAAAAACTAATTAAAAATCGTGTTCCTTTACCCAACACTGGCGCTCTCCCATGTAAGTTGGCAAAAAGAACGATAAATTGGCCCAGAACATGCCTCTCACTGGCCCTCACTTTGATGATTCATGGTCACATTGGCTGAATTAGCGAACACGTGCACGATGAACGAAATAGTCACGCGATCATGTCGTCTGCTAGATATGCAAATGATTTTTTCTTGTGGTCATCATAAAAGAAGTAACGTTAATGATATTAACAATTTGTGTCTTGTGTCAGTTTTCGAGAAAAGTATCACGATATACTATCATATTGTGATATTTAATTCCACGATAATCGATATGTAATAGAGACATGTCTTTACAGCACTAGTTGTGAGTTACCCCCGGTCATTTGTCTGTAAGAAGGCATCGTTGTGAACTTAATTCTACTGCATGCTGAAAAGTTTCTCTTTAAGCCTATCCTCACCTGACACCTGAGTTAATCCTGAAAACTCAGGTATGACAATTACCAACCTGACTTCCTGTTCAGTGTATTGTGTTTCCATTCCAAACAATGATTGTTTTATCTGCCATTCCCATGCACACCACAGCCAAGTAGCCCAAGGTTATTTGTGTGTATAAGATTACAGAAAACTAGTGGGGAGTATTAAAGCACTTTTGTGATTGAAATCATTCATCTGTGTTAGGTGTCTTAGTGGGAGAAATTTGTTTTCAAACTAGTGATAAAAGTAGCTGTGTATCATATGCCTGAGGTGGTTTGTGCATTAACTGTGAATGATTGACAGACCATTTCTCCAAAGGAAAGATATTGCTTTATGTGAACTCTGTGAGTTTTCATTTTATGCGATAATAGTGCATTAAATGTATTCTATTAATCTAATTGTTAATATTTTTGTTAATATTCGTAGGAGTTTTTGCTAATATTGTGTTTAAGATGGTTAAAAGTGTCTTTTGAGACTTTTCTGTTATAATGGCAGAGAAACTATAACAGTAAATACCATGGTAAAAGTATCAATGGACTCTGTGACTGCTGTAGAATCTAACATGCAACGCTACAGGCAGGCACATAGCCAGAATTTTAAAGGTAGGAGTCGACCTCTACGAAAAATAATTTTCACTGGAGTGAAAAGTGGAAAAATTCAGATGCATAACCGTTACAATAATAAAAAACATCCCTCCCAAAATCGACATTCAGCAAAAAGGAGAAGCCATGGCTCCCATGGCTTTCCCCTTGGCTACATGCCTGGCTACAGGTGCCATGACGGTATATGTGGCAATTCTGTGGGGGACATGTCCCCCCTAATAAGTTTTTTTGGGGACGAATATTCCTTTGTCCTCCCCTAAAAAATAAAGCCTATATATCGGCCTAAAGCTTAAATGGCATGATTTTGTCTGGCTTCAATGTTGAAAAGAAATCACCGCACTGGCATGAAAGGAGATTGTATAAATTAGCAAAATAGTATCATCAAAATTTGAAAGAGGCCTTTTTAACATAAATTGACAACTCACAAATGTGTAAGAGCTCACTCAAGGATTATTTGACCACGCATCCCTTTTATGATTCAAACAACAAAATAACTTAGGACCCTCCATTTTTAGAGGTTCTCATCGATCCCCATATTCTGTCTACTTGTCTTTCATTATGTCTGTTTTCTGGGACATCAAAATTTTTAAAATGCCATTTAGCGTTTAGGTAAAACTAAAAAGTAAAATATATCTGGGGGAAATTTCACCCCTTGCTATAGAGTTTGACAATTTACCAATTGAAGCAAATGCTTGCCTGTCACTGGCTACTTCAAATCATTTAGAAACCACTAGCTATCTGAGATATTGGCATAGCCAGAGGGGGAAGGTAGGCCATTGGGCAGGCAGGCTATTGCCCCCCCCCCCTCTCACCCCAATCTCACACCAACAATAAATAAATCACACATCAAAAATATATATTTCGCCCAGGTAAGCACAGGGGAGCAAGCTTTACTGAAAAGTTAATTGCCATGTGTGTTTTTGTATTTGAGCAAACAAAATAAAAACAGAATTCAAGAGTGTGTATAATGTGCAGTAAAAATGATTTTATTTTTGTCAATAAATGTTATATTTCTTCAATACCCAAATCCTGGCTTATGCCAGTGCCTAATTCCTACATGTCCCGTAGCTTTCTGGAATTCTCACCTTGAAAACACCATGTGATTTGGCTTCAATTTTAACGTATTTTATATCTGATACACGAGGATAAACATGATGATACACGAGGATAAACATGATACAGCTGGACAAATATGACAAAGGGGAAATGACATAGGGAGATCAATATGACACAGAGAGATACGTTACAGGAGATAAATATGATACAGGGAGATAAATATGACACACGATGATAAATATTATACAGGGAGATAAATATTACACATGAGGATCAGTGTTGTTATGAATACTACACATGAGCTTTAATATTATAAAGTTTGATACATTTTACACATAAGGATTAAAGATTATAAACAGCTTCTATTTTTAAAATGGATTTGTATTTTCAAAATGAACTGACTGGAGTAAAGCCTTCACATTTACTATCAAACTCTTTTTTGGCACTTGATAAACCAGAATGAATAGTGAATAACTAAATGAATAAAACACAATTGTTTGCTATTCTGGTGCACAGATAAATGAGGATGGCTATCATACACGGAGATAAACATTACACATGCATGAGGATGAATATTACTATAAATAATACACATGGGGCTAAATATTACTATAATTATCACACATGAGGATAAACATAATACAAATAACAGGTAACACAGGATGAATGGCATATATCATTTATATACTGGAATAAATATGTTCCAAACGGACAATCAGATCTGACGGACGTAAACGCACCGAATGATGATATGTTAGATAAATACAAAATAAAATATGTATAATTTTTCAGAGCTTCGGGGGGCTTTGTCCCCATGACCCTCACCAGGGCTCCGCCCCTGGCCTACCTAGGGGATCCTTAGGTGAGTCCCTGCACCCCACACCAATGTCACCTTATGGTGAAATACTTTTGGTTATACTCCATCAAAAGTACTTCTCGCGCTCATGGTAATGCCCCCTCCCCATCAAAAAATAAATTAAATCCTGGCTTCGCCAGTGATCTAAGACACAGCACAAACTGATTTTAGCACAAATTTAAAGACTTAATAATAACTGATTTTTTTTTCTTTGTCAGAATGGGCAATTCCTCACTTTATTTTTCTTGGCCAAATTACTGCAATCAGAATTTTTCTCCTGGGTGTCTAAGCAGGGGATTTTTTGCAGCCCTGGTTTACATCAACTTTAGAACAGTTCTGTTGAAACCTGCCAAAGACAAATGCATTTTCACTTCTTACAAAAGTACCTCAAATGAAAGGATTAGTTCAGTGGTCAAGCAAATGTATTTTATATGACAGAGATTTTAAAATAAAATAATGAAGGAAGCATTCCAAATGCTTATTCCATTAAGGAGTTATTACAGTTTAAAACTCTTGTCTTACCCAGTCTGTGCAGAAATGACTGGTGTACTAAGTCTATGATGTAAGGTTGGCCTTCATCCTCACATTCTTAATAATTTTAAATGTATTTTGCAGAAAATTGATTTTACTTTTTTGCTATTTGAATTATTTGTCCTTGATTTTTCTTCAGGTAGTGAATTACTCTTACTTGTTTCTGTTAACTACTTTCCTGACATCTGACCTCAATTTGACCCTCATTTTCATTATGCCGTTAAGACCACATCAAACAAACAAACAAACAAATGATACCAAATTTTTAATTTGAAATCTCCTTAACGGAGTAAGATTTTTGAATGCTCTCTTCACTATTTTGTTTCTTTTGAAAATAATCCTCTCTAATATAAGATGGACTTGCCTGACCCCTGAATAATCTTTAAAGAGATGTCATTTTATATCCTTCCTAGACCCCGGCTGTAAAGCTGCTTCATTTGTCACTATAACCTGCTGTCATTACAAAAGACAACCATCGGGTTTGAGACTGGAATTGATTGATGCCTATGTCTCTCCTCCAAATTACCCATAATCAGGTATTGATTAGGGATAATTCTGTGAATTTAAGGTTCATCTTCATCAAATTTGATCAATTTGTCATTTTAAGTAAGTTGTCCATCGGGAATATAATCATCAGCCATGAATATAAGAGATTGTCAACTGCTGTCTTGGAGGGTTTCAGTAATTCATTGAAACTTGAATCTGTTGGATCTGTTTCTAATAAAGATCAGATTTTCTTCTTGTGATGAAGCAACATGAAATGTCATTTGTCATTTATTGTGAATGTGAATAAATCTTTGGATCATATCTTCTTTGGAAACTGAAAATGAACTTTAAAGTTTATAGTAAGTCTCTGATTTTTGGATGTAGTATTGGACGTAAAGATCGTGGGCATGCATCTTGTGATATGGATTCATATATATGTGTGTGTAAATTGTATAAAGGCACAAAGTCTCCATAAGAATTATGTATGAAATTAACTACTTGCATACTCAATTTGTATTTTTTTTTAAGCTAACCTCTATTTTACCGAGACCTTGTCCTTGCAAGCATGCTGTAAGCTAGTATTTGGAACAAATTAGATTGCGTAAGCTAGCAAAAACTATCTGCAAGCTTGTGCAAGCTAGCAAAACTGTTTGGAACAAATTAGACTGCAAGCTAACAAAACTATCTTATGCTTGTGCAGGCTAGCAAAACTAATTTAGATAGCTTAAGCTAACAAATATTTGTTGCAAATTATACTAATGTTCACGATTGCTGCAAGCTAGTATTTGTTGCAAATTATACTGCAGCACGCTTGCTGCAAGCTTGCAGCATGCTTGCTGAACGCTCACTGCAAGCTTGCAGCATGCTTGTGCAAGCTTGCAGTATGCTTGTGCAAGCTAAAAATGTTAGCTTGTCGCAAGTGTGCTGCAAGCTAAAATTTCTGTAAGGGATGGTCTAGCAGTCATAGCATCATCACCTTGGTCCGAGGTTCAATCCCCTTCATTTAAGTCTTCATTGACCAGTGCTTCACAACTGTTTATCAAACAACTGTGGACATCTCTATATGACCTTTGCTGTTGAGAAAGGGATATAAAATACGGTACTTAATCTAGTACAGGATATAATCTATACCTACCTTGATTTCACCCTCAAAACCTCAAAGTTCAACAAATTTCTTATTTCCTTATTGTAAATGATGTGAAGAAACAAATAAATTAAAGAATAAAAAACTTATAATCCGACTTGTGGACAAAAAGGATATGTGTTACAAGGTCCAAATGACCAAAAGGAATCAACTATTCTAATTTCATAAATATGTGAGTCTCATGGATTCTTGCACAATCTACAATTGTGACCTAATGTGCTTGGGACAAATCCCCCTCCCGTGCATCAATGTTTGTAATTCAAGGGCATAGGAAGCAGGGGGCACATGGCTCCCCATTATTTTCCAGGGGGCCAAGTAGACCTACTTCCCCCTCCCTTCTCTATAATGAAAAGTTTAACGAATTGATTTTGAAGAGTCAGATTCCATGGCTTCTTTTCTCTGGAAATCTTCCAATTTTTGGGAAATCAGTTCTTGAATTTTTGTAACAATTTCTATCATTGTCATTTCTTGGAATTTGCTTTAATTTTCATGCAATTTCCTTCATTTTTTGGAAAATTTATTCAGTATTCGAGAAGTTTTTTATCAATTTTTGAGGAATTTCCTTCAATTTTCATAAAATATTCTTTTTGTGAATTTTTTTCAATGTTTGTGAAATTTGCTTTAATTTTTGTGCAGTTTTCTTCATTTCTGGAATTTTTCTTCAATTTTTGAGAAGTTTCTATTATTTTCCATCATTTTCATGAAATTTGCTTTAATGTTAATACAATGACCTTCATTTTCGGAAAAAATTTCTTTAATTTTCAAGAAGTTCTCTTTAATTTACGAGAAGCTCTCTTTAATTTACGAGAAGCTCTCTTCAATTTACGAGAAGCTCTCTTCAATTTACGAGAAGCTCTTTCAATTCACGGTAATTTTTTTTGTTTTCATGCGATTTGCTTCAATGTTCATGCAATTTTCTTCATTTTCTGGAATTTTTGTGGTCTTAGAGTCAACTTTCATGAAATTTTCTTCAATTTTTGAAAAATTTCCTTAATATTCGTGAAGTTTTCTTAAATTTTATGGAAATGTTCTTCAATTTTCGGAAAATTTCATTCATTTTTGTAAAGTTTTCAGGAAATCTTTTTCATTTTTAGAAAATTTTCTTTAATTCTGGAGAAATTTTGCCAAATTTTACCAATATTTCCAATAATTTTATGAACCTTTAAAAGTAGTTTTTGGACCGTGATAAGAGACTCGTAAATTTTTGTACTGAGGTTTGTTGTGACAAATGATCAAATCTTAAATCTGAACATCCCCCCCCCCCTCCCCATGTCAAATACTTTCATACATTGCTGTTGTAATTGATTTACACTTTCCCAACTCTCTTGCTAAAGTGCACAACATTGAAAAGCAAATTAGATGAGTGATATTTTCACAACACTTTCGGCAACTATCGTATTTTCTATAGCGTGTTTGTATAGTTGCTTTTATCAGATGCTTCTTATATCTCAAAATACAAAAACTTCAAATACAAATTAAAGCAACCCCCCCTGTTCCCACTTAAGTGTATTGTGATATACTCTCAGTGTCTTTCAACAATGAAGGTCATAATCATTGATATAGATGGCCATTGCAACCTTGACACTCATTCCATGTATTCCATTTCTTCCTACGCATGTCACAAGCTGCTGCAGTTTCAATCGCTCCAGTAAAACGTTTGATCTAGACGTGCAATTCTGAATTACAGTTGTCATATTTCCTCCGTAACTTGCCCTGTCTCAGCTGACACAATGCAAACAGCTGCCGCTTGATAATTTACACCAATGACATCATCCAAATTTATATTCTGCACATTGGGGAACTTCTTCAATGTATCAGCTCGTTAGATAAATTTTGTGGCTGATGTGCGCCACATATTCCATGTTGACTTCTGCAATTACTGTTTGTATTAAGATTGTTTGTGGTCTTCTTCAAGTATTTTGTTCTTTGTTGAAAGTTAATTAAGACATGATATTGTCTCTTTCCTATTTGATTCCCTTCCTTTTAAGTTCTGCGGCTTTCTCCAATGTCGTGAATTCAAAGTTGCATTCACGATTAAATACTTTGTAACCGTAAATCAAGGTGTATGCCTGGTCTTGCTAAATATACTTTTATCCTTCCCTTGGAGCTCCCACCTCTTACAGTCATAGATTAGGGTACAGGTAAAGCCCTGATTACTATCTAGGTCTGGAAAACGTCTTCATTGATTTTGTTTTTTATCTCAATCAAACTTAATATCATGATTGATGTTACAGAGTCTAAAAATTCATTAAACAATAATTTTTGTTTATTAATGCTAAGTATGTTACACAATCTTTGTAAAGTTTGTTTATGGTTTTCTACTGGCAGTTTTCTCAAAAATGTGACTAGATATCTTAGATGTAGCTAGGTTTATCTGTTTAGCAGTGATGTCGCTAGCATTAGGGTGTAAACTAAAAGCAGTTTACTCCTGTACCTATAATATCTATATATCACGTAGATGATGATTGCTTAGATTTCTATGAAACCCGGGGTCTCAGTTCTGTATGTGAGGTGTATGTATATGTGCCGCCCGAACAGGTGCCTTTTTGCAGATTTTTCGTAGAGCAGGTATCAAGAAACCCAATTCTGTCATACTGCAGGTCTGAAACTGGCATATTTTCATAGTACAAGTGTAAAAAAAAAAAAAAAGAATTACTGCAGGTTTAAAAAAATCACCCATTTTCATAGTGCAGGTATCAAAAATTGTTGCTCTCCTACTGCAGTTACCACAAAGCTCTCACACTGCAGGTATGATTTTGAATTTCTGGGTGGCACATACCTACCACTGAAGTATGGAAACAGCACCCCAGGCTATAAAAATATTTTCAGGATTTGGCTGCCTCCATCCCCTTCCCTTCCATTACAATGATACATTTTTTGGTGATGCTTTTGGTGGTGATGTCATGCATATAAACAAGTAGGTGGGGCTTAATGTAAAAATCTTGAAATGCTCATATTTTAACAATCACATATCAGTTTTGTTTCATATTTGGTATAATTATGATGTTTACTATTACTAGTGTATACTTGTAAAAATGTTGAAATTCAACAATATGCGTATTGGGTGTGGCTTCATATGAATTTGTTGAAAAGAGCTTAATGCATTATCTCAGGGATGATAACCTGCATTCATGTCATATTTGGTACACAGATACCCTATGGTCTAGCTACCCTATTGATTTTAGTGGGGATGTCATGCATATTAATAAGTAGGCGGGGCTTAATTGTTAAAATCTTGAATTGCTCATATTTTTACAACCACATGTCTGTTTTATTTCGTATTTGGTTTGATTATTACGTTCGCTAGTGTGTACATGCTCATGGTATAAAAACGTGAATTTCATTAACATGCATAGTCGGTGGAGCTCAAAAGAGCTTGTAAACACGATATATAAAGAACAATAAACTGGATTAATGTCATATGTGGTACACAAATAGCATTTAAGGTCCGCATAAGTGCCCTATTGCTTTAGGTGGTGATGTCATACATATACAAGTAGGTGCATGATATTTTAACAGTAAATCCAGCTCTCAAAATTCCTCGATTGACATTTAATACCAAACTTGATCATAAACAATCCTTCCTGATGCCCGCACCTGCATAAACCAACTTTGGTTATAACCACACTAGATGATCAAGTTTTTGTGATTTGTTGCCCACTAAATTGAACCTGACGTAATGAGCAAATCACAGATTATGACATGCAAGAGCTAAGGTGTTTCATAACAAAGATAAAACAAGGGATTATGTGCGCTTAAGATTAAAGAAATTATCTGTGTCCTGATGAACTGCCATCTGTCATCATGCCTGCCTGTTATCGTTGTCTTTATGGTAAAACATTTTGATCAATTGATGATGGTAAAGAGTTATTTGTGATTCATAAGACAGTCATGTTTTGTTACTGTAGTAAATATCTTGCCCAATTATGGTGAAGCTGTGATTTTACAGGGTGTTTATAAGGTGATTTAAAGTTTGAAAACTTATTTTTCATATGTAAATATTATTTTGAGTTTCATCCAGAACAAAGTTTATCATTAATTTTTACAGTTGATCAAATTTAGATTGGATTTGTTTAAAATGGATGCAAACATGCTGTACTTTCACAATACCAATGCAAATGTCATTACTTTATCATCCTTTCTGGAGGGTGGGTTTGAGGGAGAGGGTGGGTTGAGGGAGAGGGTGGTGGTGGGTTGAGGGAGAGGGTGGGTTGAGGGAGAGGGTGGGTTGAGGGAGAGGGTGGGTTGAGGGAGAGGGTGGGTTGAGGAGAGGGTGGGTTGAGGAGGGGTGGGTTGAGGGAGAGGGTGGGTTGAGGGAGAGGGTGGGGTTGAGGGAGAGGGTGGGTTGAGGGAGAGGGTGGGTTGAGGGAGAGGGTGGGTTGAGGGAGAGGGTGGGTTGAGGGAGAGGGTGGGTTGAGGGAGAGGGTGGGTTGAGGGAGAGGGTGGGTTGAGGGAGAGGGTGGGTTGAGGGGAGAGGGTGGGTTGAGGGAGAGGGTGGGTTGAGGGAGGGGGGGTTGAGGGAGAGGGTGGGTTGAGGGAGAGGGTGGGTTGAGGGAGAGGGTGGGTTGAGGGAGAGGGTGGGTTGAGGGAGAGGGTGGGTTGAGGGAGAGGGTGGGTTGAGGGAGAGGGGTGGGTTGAGGAGAGGGTGGGTTGAGGGGAGAGGGTGGGTTGAGGGAGAGGGTGGGTTGAGGGAGAGGGTGGGTTGAGGGAGAGGTGGGTTGAGGGAGAGGGTGGGTTGAGGGAGAGGGGTGGGTTGAGGGAGGGGTGGGTTGAGGGAGAGGGTGGGTTGAGGGAGAGGGTGGGTTGAGGGAGAGGGTGGGTTGAGGGAGAGGGTGGGTTGAGGGAGAGGGTGGGTTGAGGGAGAGGGTGGGTTGAGGAGAGGTGGGTTGAGGGAGAGGGTGGGTTGAGGGAGAGGGTGGGTTGAGGGAGAGGGTGGGTTGAGGGAGGGTGGGTTGAGGGAGAGGGTGGGTTGAGGGAGAGGGTGGGTTGAGGGAGAGGGTGGGTTGAGGGAGAGGGTGGGTTGAGGGAGGGTGGGTTGAGGGAGAGGGTGGGTTGAGGGAGAGGGTGGGTTGAGGGAGAGGGTGGGAGAGGGGAGGGTGGGTTGAGGGAGAGGGTGGGTTGAGGGAGAGGGTGGGTTGAGGGAGAGGGTGGGTTGAGGGAGAGGGTGGGTTGAGGGAGAGGTGGGTTGAGGGAGAGGGTGGGTTGAGGGAGAGGGTGGGTTGAGGGAGAGGGTGGGTTGAGGGAGAGGGTGGGTTGAGGGAGAGGGTGGGTTGAGGGAGAGGGGTGGGTTGAGGGAGAGGGTGGGTTGAGGGAGAGGGGGGTGGGTTGAGGGAGAGGGGTGGGTTGAGGGAGAGGGTGGGTTGAGGGAGAGGGGTGGGTTGAGGGAGAGGGTGGGTTGAGGGAGAGGGTGGGTTGAGGGAGAGGGTGGGTTGAGGGAGAGGGTGGGTTGAGGGAGAGGGTGGGTTGAGGAGAGGGTGGGTGAGGGAGTGGGTTGAGGGAGAGGGTGGGTTGAGGGAGAGGGTGGGTTGAGGGAGAGGGTGGGTTGAGGGAGAGGGTGGGTTGAGGGAGAGGGTGGGTTGAGGGAGAGGTGGGTTGAGGAGGGGAGAGGGGCTTGAGGGAGGGTGGGTTGAGGGAGAGGGTGGGTTGAGGGAGAGGGTGGGTGAGGGAGAGGGTGGGTGAGGGAGAGGGGTGGGTTGAGGGAGAGGGTGGGTTGAGGAGAGGGGGGTTGAGGGAGAGGTGGGTTGAGGGAGAGGGTGGGTTGAGGGGAGAGGGGGGTGAGGAGAGGGTGGGTTGAGGGAGAGGGTGGGTTGAGGGAGAGGGTGGGTGAGGGGGAGAGGGTGGGTTGAGGGAGAGGGTGGGTTGAGGAGAGGGTGGGTTGAGGGAGAGGGTGGGTTGAGGGAGAGGGTGGGTTGAGGGAGAGGGTGGGTTGAGGGAGAGGGTGGGTGGGGATGGAAGAGTAGGAGGAGAATTTATGGTCCCACTCTCATTGTCTAGCAAATTTGCTACAATTAGTACAAAGTAAATTACACAATTCAGTAATTTTAACCTTCCTTTGCACTTATAAAATTCTAGATTTTGTAAGAAGTCTGAAAGAAGGAAGAGCATATTTCAATGAATACCCTTTGTGTTGCATTTTTTACATTGTTGTTGTTCTTGTAGCAAAGGCCAGTCAACTGCATGTGCAGATGGGGGATGAGGGAGGGGGGGGCACTTATTTCATCCCCCATGTTTTTTTTATTCAAATGTGTATCTTTTGTATGGTGATTTTTTGCATCTTAGCATAATTGTGTGGTTCCCCTTAACTTCTGACTTTGCTCCCCTCACTTTTGGTAGGCAAATTCCACCCATGTTCCCACACTCCTTACATGCCTGTATATCTAATCCTTCAAAAGATTCATGATGCACATTACAGATGTTAAATTTCCATGAGGTTTTGACCTGTCGATTATTCACAATTTCTACCTGTTTAATATTCATCCAAATTGGATGAATTTTCAGATGACCAGTGCCTGTGAAAAGTATTTCTTTGTAGACACTTCGATTTCATTGATGTACTTTAATCCTGTTTCATTTTTGGATGGGTATAGTAGAGACTGCCAAGGAGTCTAAAAGCCTGGAGTACCCATATATTGTTGGAAATATTTTACCTTGGTTTGCTGATTTTGTTTCAAAATAGCAGGAAACAGCCAAAATTTTGAAGTGCAAGCTAATTTGCCTTTAAAATATAACGTTGTGAAGACTGGTCCATGTTGAGGCTTTTTCTGGACTAAATTTTAAAAGAAGGAAATATCTCCAAGAAGTTGGAGATGAGAAGACTATGGAAGCCGCCATTACTCAATATTACCCATAATTCCTTTGTGTGCTTACATTGACTTAAGGTGTGGGTCAAAAATTACAAGGATGGGAAATTTGTTCTGAGCTTTGGTACTCTATGAGACATGAATATTCAATGACTTTATACATAAATGAATAGAAAATGTGTTACTTCATCTCACATCCACCAATCAGATTTTAGGAAAATCAGCCCAGAAATTCATGACCTACATTTGTCTTCTCCAATTAGCTGTGTTCCAGTGGTTACAAGATTGGGTGATGTCCGCAATGTTTTGCACTGTGAATTATATATATATATGATATATATACCTACGATATATATACCTATGATATATATACCTACGATATATATAACTACGATATATATACATATGATATATATATATATGATATGATATATATACGTATAATATATATACGTATGATATAAATATATATATATACCTACGATGTATATACCTACGATGTATATACATATGATATATATATATACACCATATACATATACATACTATATAATATATATATATATATATATATATATATATATATACATACATATATATATATACACTATATATATACTATATATATATATATATATATATATATATATATATATATATATATACTATATATATATATATATATATATATATATATATATATATATATATATATATATATATATACATATATATATATATTTATCTATATCTATATATATATATATCTATATCTATATATATATACTATATATATATATATATATATATATATATATATATATATATATATATATATATATATATATATATATATATACATATATATATATATATATATATATATATATATATATATATATATATATATATATATATATATATATATATATATATATATATATATATATATATATATATATATATATATATATATATATATATATATATATATATATATATATATATATATATATATATATATATATATATATATATATATATATTGGATGCAGAAATTTGATGGAGCCAGATGAAGTTAGTAATTGATATGAAAAGGTCATCTCCAAGAAGATCTCCTGGACTGTGTAAAGTGATAACGTAAACTTACAAAAAAGCTCATATTAAAGTGTTGTGTACGCCAACACCAATTGGAGCACACACTGATAATGCCATTGCTATCATTGAGTCCTTGTGTAGTTACTTCACTCTTGATTTTATAGTAAACAAATAGATTGATAGCTTTTGATTCTAAAAATACTTTGATATAATTTTGATGTACATATATTATTCCATACCATAAATTTCACATTTTCATCTTTATTTATTTACATTCATAATTTTGTCATTATAAAAGCATTTCATTGTTGGGTATTAAAAGTGGATCGCAAGGCATCTATCACAACACTCAGTTTCCAGAAATTTTTGTAGTCTAAATCTTAATACCTTTTACTTTTACCTGTTTACCTTTCAACTAGACCTCCCTTATCCCCACACAACAATTGAAAACCTGATTAATGATGACACTCTGAATTCTGTCTTTGATTAACTTCACCCATGACCCGTGACCTTGCTCAGCAAGTGCCAGTAGATGCAACTTTGCACTTCTTCTAAAGGTCCCATGTGGTGTTCAAGTTCAAATGATAAACTGTTTTGCGTCTTAAAGGACTATAGGTTTAAAACATTCGATGGCACTGTGATAATTTTCTGCCGAGGTTGGTGTTCTGCCAGATATTTTCTATCTTACCAACCCTTAGTGGAAAGAGAAAAAAGGATACAAATAGCCCTCACCCCACAGAGGGGAAATGTTTTTTGAGGAAATTTTCAAAAATTATAATAATCTTTATTTTTTTTGCTCTAAAAAACAAAGTTGCCCTCAGAAGTTGGATAAATTTAAACACTTTGTCTTTGGAGGAGGGTCTAGAACCTTCTTGGAACCCTTCAACAATCTTTTAATGCTAGATTTTCTAATTGGAGGATTGAGACATATGCAGTGACCTAAATTTAAATTGTTGGTAATAAGTTTAGCCATTAAAAATTATTGCTTTTCAAATTCTGTAATTTTAAAATGCAACTTTGCAAATGATATTGAAATTAATATTTCTGTATAATTTCAGCTTCTGCTGGTGACTAAAATGTTAAAATCTGCTCTTCAAAAACTATTGAAATGAATTGATAAAGATTACTTTAAATTTCCTTAGTAAAATAAATTTTGCTGGTGAAAATAGTCAGAGAAAATAATCTTATTGTTTTTTTGCACCTATAAAATAATATTTTGCATGCATTTTTCCTACCTGTGTCTTAAACCTCTTTTATTGTTATGTGTTTTTTTCTCGAGAGATTTAAATTTGGAAAAATGTATTGTTGGTTATAATGACAAAAATCTTTCAATTGGGAGATCTGCCGTCAGTGCGTGGACCGAACTGATACAAATTGAACCCAGTTTTCAAAGAGTTAGTCACATATGAACTTAAAAATGTTAGATAAATAATATTGTTATGCATGTTTGAAAATACTGTTTTAAGAGTTTCATATTATCCTGTTTTATATGAGTTGCTCTTTGTTATACACGTGTACTACCTTTAAGAGGGAGGGGGTTAGGGTTTGTATGGGGCCCGGTAAAAGTTATCATAAAGGGATGCTTATTCAAAAGATAGCTTTTACAGTACAGGAACTGTATGTGTGATAAACTTGAGCTAACTTTCAAGTGTCCCAAATTGGGTTCAAGTTACCCTTTACCCTGGGACCGCATTGGCTCTTGATGGCCCAACACAAACTAAAGAAATGCAGAAATTGGGAAAATACTCTAGCTCCTTTGAAATGACAGATAATCTTTTTTAAATCAATGAACCTGTTAGTAAGGGACTAACTAATAAGTGTATAGAACCAGTTCAGTTATGGACTATTTAATTGCCATGCTAGCTGTATCTCTCCTCTCTTTCTCTAGGTGCAGAATCTGAACAGACATTGGCAATCATGGCCCTCCAGTCACTTCTGTTTAGAGCTAAGCGCATAAACCTATTGTTACTTAGGCTGTTGTTGGTTGCCCAGTTGTTTAAGCTTTGGACATATTTAACTCGCTGCCTTCTTTTGCCCTCAATTTTCCCACATACTGCAAGTTGTTCCAACCCACCCTCCTGATAAACATGCCTGACAAATTCTTTCTCCTTCTGATGGCATTGAGTAGGGACCTGTCCATGCCTGAAGCTATCAGGACATTACCATTTGTTTTCCTTTCTGTCCAAGATATTTTCAAGATTCTCTTGCTTCCAATCTTGTCTTGATGGCACTGGTACTTGTCCAGCATTCGCATCCATAGAGAAGAGTAGATCATACATATGCCCTCACACAGACTTTCGTGTCTATTCTAATATTTCTATTCCTCATAATTGAATTCATTTTTGTAAACATGTCTTTGGCAATTGCAATGCATTTTCTAACTTCATTAATGCACTGACTATCTGATGTTTATGTGTAGCCCAAGTACTTAAACTGTTGTGCTTGTTTAATTATTTCTCCTTGGCTTTGTATACCACATGGGTTTATGGCTTTTTTAAACCACCATACATTCTGTTTTCTTTACATTTAGAGACAGCCCTCTCTTTTCACTCTCCTCTACAACTTTATCCAGAAGAGATTGCACTTTTTCTTCTGACTCTGCTATAAGTACCATGTCATCTGCATAGCATAGGTTATTCATATTATAGCCTGCAACTTTCAGCCCCTCAAGACTGTCGATGTTTATACAAAGTATTGTTTCACTGTAAATCTTGAAAAGATCTAGTGACAAAACACACCCCTGCCTGACTCCTCTTCGGATTACCTTAATTTCACTGTATCTCCTTCAAGTCTTATTGCTGCTTCCTTGTCCCAGTATAGGTTTCTTAGGTCTTTTCCCGTCAATGTTCAAATTACTTAAAAGTAAAACAAGCTGTATTACCGTCTAAATCTTTAAGCAAAGAAGAAGGAATGATGCCATATGTCTTTAATCATGTCTGGTTTGGGGTAATATATATTTTCTGCCTTGTCTCTGTTATGTCCCACTGGGAGGATTATGGCTGTTGAGATGGAGTATGTGGTTACAGGTGTGTAGCACCTGGGTGTTGTGTACCAACTTAGTTTTTACTTTTAAGTCACCATCAGAAAAAGTTATTTTCTGTTTCAGTTTCCATTTTTTGGTTCCAATGTAATAAGCATCAGAACCTATGCAGTCATGATGGCGTGGGTGTTTATGTATGCATGTGTGTGGGTATGTATGGGTGCATTGGTATGTGTGTGTATGATGTTAGCTGGTGTGTGCATATTCATGATGTAAAAATAATTAATTTTATGAATATGCAAAGTGGGCATGATCTGTAGATGTGAGTTATTGTTTTTGGTGGTGATGTTGTGCATATTAGTGAGTAGACGGGGCTTAATATAATGTGTATGTATGTATGTGTGTGTGTGTGTGTGTGTATGTGATGGCCAGCTCGTATTAAAATGATATCTCAAGAGCGATAGACTGGATTCATGTCATATGTGGTTCAAAAATAGCCCATGGTCCGTAGATATGCGCCATTGTTTTTGATGGTGATGTCATGCATATTAATGAGTAGGCGGGACTTGCATATGCCCAATCCCCGCTACAAATTTTCAGTCTTTTTTCCCTGCAATAACCTCCTTTTTGGCAGGTATGACTTTTAGACTCTGCTAGAAGCAATTAAGAAACTCACCACAGATAGTTTATTGATTTTATGCATTATTAATTACACTCCCAATCATCTATATGCACACAATGGAACTTATTATGAAGAGCCAGGTATTGTGGATTTGGTTACTGCACTCTGAGCCAAGCTATGTGTGTAATGTGGAGCTGAGGATTTATTTGGACTTTTAAAAGGATGTTTCATCCTGAAGAGTTTAATGCATTGGACAGAAAATTTATACCCAAAGTTATTCATCATGAGTGGATGTGCCCTATTTTTAATGGTGATGTTATGCATATCAATGAGTAGTGTGGCTTAATATAAAAATCTTGAAATGCTTTTATTTTTACAATCACATGTCTGTTTTATTTCATATTTCTTATAATAATGATGTTATCTAGTGTGTATGTGCATTGTATAGAAATGTTGACTTTCATTAATATGCTATAGTGGGCGGGCGCAATATGATTTTTGCAAACAAAAAGCTTGTAAACCCGATATCTCAAAAGCTATGAACTTGATTCATGTCATGTGTAGTATATGTAGTTCATGGTCTGCAGATGTGCCCTATTGTTTTTGGTGGTGATTTCATGCATATTAATAAGTGGTCAAACTTTGAAAAAGTGATAAAGGACCAAATGTATGTCCGTTTTGCGTCATTAGGCATGATAATTTTGTTGCTTATTGTGTACATGCTTATGTTATCAGCAGATGTCATTACCATGCATGGTGGATGTGGCTTAATGTGAATGCTAAATGATGTAAACACCATACTATATCTCATGAACGATATATCACATTTATGCTATATATCTGGTACACAGATGGGTCATGATCTGTACATATGTTCTAATTTTGTGGTAGTTATGTCATGAATATTAATGTGTAGGCAGGGCTTACTGACAAAATCTTGAAATGATAAATGAGCAACCATTTTTGTATCATACTTGCTATGATAATGTTGTTAATTATTGTGCAAATGTTAATGTTGTCATATTGATGTTGTTTTATTGATCTGCATGGTGGGTATATGGCTTATGAATAAATAACCTGGAACAAATATTTCATGGCATGCAATTACTTGACAGTTAACCCTTACTCTACCAGAGCATTTGATGTTACAAGTGTTATTTTAGGAACTTTTTGGAAAGGAGGCTTTTTCACAAATTTATCTTCATTTTCTACTGTAATAAGTTTATGTTATATGAAAGCTACGACTTTAAACTTTATGTTGGTTAGCATAATTCTCTGGTGAATTATGCAACTTTATATAAATGAGGTTATTAATTCAAATTATTAGATGTCCTAAAACTGTTATCTTTGTGATATTATGCTTTCTTGTGACTAATTAGAGGAATAAAATATTGATAGAATTTTTGAATTGTTTAAAGAAGGACCTTTCATTTGATAGTACTCTTGATTTTTTTGGAGCAAGAATAAAATTCATACGTCAATTTTAATTTTGTTGACCTTTTTGACCTAAAAATTGACCTGATTTTGCCAATAATCTATCTGATAGGATTTGGCACTATACTTTCCTATAAACATGCATTGTTCCTTTCTATGATGCACAAAACTATTATAATATAAAAAGGAAATGTTTACACCAATATTTCAATAAAAATGTTATGCAAATGATATGCAATTTAGCTAATTTACCTCATTTATTATGTGCAGGCTTTAAATTTGCAGTTTATGAGCCAATTTTAGCCATTGAAAGCTTTAAAAATACTTATAGTTATTCAAGATAAACTGAAAGTCTTGTAGAAACTTACTTTTGTTGATTCCTGTAGGAATTCTTGGGTAAAAGGTACTCAAAAATGGTTCAAACATCAGTAATCATGTTGATGTTGCCAAACTTGGTATCCTTCAGTGACAGTTGGTACCGCATATGAAATGTCAAAAAATTTGTCCAAATACAGGAAAATCCTTCAGAGAAATACAATTTCAACTGTTTCCAAGAAATACAGGGGTTGGGGTGGGGTGGGGGTTCTGGCTTATTTGTATTGGGAGGGAGAACTAGAAGAAATGCCATTCCCCAAAAAAAAAAAAAAAAAAATATGGTCCTATTCCAGGTTCCAACTTGCTCCAAAGAAAATAATTTCCCCCTACATGGGAGAGCTTGGCCCCCACCATTGGTCTCTTGCCCCAACATGTCTCTCTTTCCAACAACATGGGACCCTTTCCCCTTAAGATTTTAATCCTAATCCACTGCACCACAACCTCACAACATGGAATCGAGAATTTGCTAAATAGTTATATGGGCACTGTTGCACTACAAATTAGAGATTGATCTGTAAAGTTTCATTCAAAATTACTATAATAAAGACAATTCATGTTAATCACGTCGGATTTTAGTGACCCATTTACTTGTTTATAATCTTTATAAGTAAATAATCCCAGCCAAATTACACTGTTTTTGCTTAATTTTGAACTGATTGGAACTAACATTAGCTATGCCTAACGTTAAGCCTAACAAGTAACGTTAGTAAGCATGAAGTTTGAAAAATGCACTCGTGATTTTATCAATTTAAAAAAATCATTTCACCTGGTTCTGATAATCTTTAGGCCTCTTCTGGGTTGGGTCCAGGTACTAAAAGATTTCCATCACTGGCGATAGCCTTCTGACATTTCCTAATCCTCAGTTTCACTTTCAAACAAGATTTGGGATACACATTCTTCTGTCGTTTCAACGTTAATGTCAAAAAAATCTAAAAATAACTTGAGTGATGTAGCTATAAAACATTTTAGCAACGATCAAGGGTTTTTTTTTTATTGCAGCAATCCATGTGAAAGCACGTTGTTTTTGCTACAGAATGGTGTTTGAAACTTTTCATTATGATGTAGGGGTGAATCACACGATTTTTTAACATAAAGGGTAAAAATATTACCAAAAATCACAGAATTTTACATATTTTACAAATGATTTGAAAATAATGACCAGGTATGAGCAAAATGTGATTAGATTTGGACAATATGACTTGTCTACATATTACATATAAAAAGAAAATATCTAAATCTATTTTCTAAGCAATTTTTGTAAATTTTTCAAAAATATGCATTTTTCGGGACATTTTAAACAAAAAGTGAAATTTCTGAATGTTTGGACAAAATTTGCGAAAAAAGTGAGTATAGACCTCCTATAAAAGTGAGTATAGTCCTGATCCATCAGAATCGTTTCATTCTGAGGTATGATTATAGCTAAAATCCCAGAGCTTCTTCACCAGGAGATTGAGTCTTAAGGGAGCCCCTAGACTCACGCCAAAAAGACGCAGCACTTCGTGCATGCATTAATGTGCCTTTCAACAATTCTAGCACCCTGCCCCTTTTTAAATCAAGCTAGGGGTCTGAATTGTGTATTGATGTACAGTGTGCTAGTTACGTTCATGGCGGTTATTGATTGGTTGTCGGTATTTGTGTATGTTAGACCCAGGCCGTTGGAGCCGGTGCAGCTGGTGCGGCGCTCACCACACCACTTTTGCACTAGGATTATGAAAATGTGTGAACTTCAGGGGGCTAATTCACCCTCTGCTCCTCGAACCCTGTTGCACCACTATCAAAACCATCACTGTACCACTAACAACTCTGGTACTATGGCCCTGGTATGACCAATCAGAAACATAGATTTTTATTTTATATTACACTGTCCATGTTAACATGATATCTGGCCTTTAACTGCATTATCATAAAATAACTTAATTTCTTTGATTGGAAGAAAGATGTATTTTCAGAATGCAGAGGGTAAATTCTAACACATTTCGGCAGTTTAGTTCCTTTCAATTTCTTGTGCGCCTCAAACTAGAATGTCTCATACGTAGGCCCAGTGGCATATCCAGGATTTTCATATTAGAGGGGGGGGGGGGGAGAATTGAATTGAATGTACACGAAATTTAGTGGTGTACTTAAACGTACGTGTCACTTCGAGGGCAAAGTGCTCGACTTGTTGGTGTGGGGTCCAGAGGCCCACTTAAGGGCTCCTGGTGGGGTAAGGGGTAAAGCCCTGGTAGGGGTCCAGGGGACGAAGCCCCGGAATCTCTTGCAAAATTTACAATTTAAGGGCAAAAACGTATGTCACAATGCATAGTAAGAAGCATTAAGTCTAAACATCGCAATAACATTTGTGTTGTAATTAAGCCCAGACAAAATCTAAAATCTGTCAGGAGGGAAGGGGGGGGGGGGGGGGAGGAATTCTATATTGCTTACAACAGAAACCACAATCCAGCACAAGCAATTAGCAATTACACCAGGGATTTCCACACAATTCACCTCACTTTCCATGGTCGTAATCTGACATGGATAGTAAACAAATTTCACTGCAGCTGTACTAACTTTCACACTCAAGGCAAGGACAAAAGTATTATTCTGTGGTCAATGTGTCTGGCTTGAAGTAATAATTTACAAATAGAATGGTATTTAGTACAAAACAAATTTCTGCACACACAGAGCCTAACAGCAAAATGGTTAACAAAATTTTGCTTGCGGGCCCGCTGCGGGTTTTGTAAATCTGATTGCTGTTACCCAGTTAGCAAACAGTTAGCAAACTGAATTTGCTAAAAACTCTAAAAATCTGGAGAAGTGCCATAAATAAATCAAAGCTTGCGGCAGGCCTCGCAAACATCTAAATGTCAACGCATTGGAAATGCACGATTGCGGATTTGAGGTTTGTTTGCCCCACATAGTTACCGTGTAGCTATGGTGGGCGTGGCCTATTTGGAAACCTGGAAAGGTTAATTGCTATTGGCATAAGCAGGTAAAGAAATTTAAATGTACCTATAACCTTGCAAATATGTTTTTTGTATCTTTGTGTTGCAATTTTAGTTTAGACCATTCTTCTCATCAAAAATGTTAAAAGACAAGGGACACATATAAAAGGCATTCTTACCTTGATTGATGTCAAATAAAATATAAGTCATGAAAAAAGCATGATTCACATTAAATTTATATAATTCAAACTATATTTCTTCATTCAATAACCACTTTGTGAAACTTTCCACCAAGTCGGCAGCCATTTTAGGCATCGAATTACACAGAATCTATACAGACTTTTCAACACCAAACATCAACACCAAAATAAACTACTCTTTTGGTAAATCTTGGTAGGAATGCACCATACAAAATAAAATAAAAATTGAATTTTGGGTTCATGGGCCAAAATTTCTGTATCCCACAAATAATATTGATCTATTAAAGGTGTGAGACAAAATCTGAATTAAAAGTTTATGAAAGGACGTATTAAAAAAAACAAATAGAAGAGCTTTAATTTCAAATTTAGAATGTTAGATGGCCAGCCTATTGAAATGAGGTTTGTAGAAAAAAACGACAGAAAAAAGTCTTCAAATTCAAGTTCAATTGTGCTTGATAAAATACTTTTTATCATATATTTTTTTATTGTTTAGTCCCACGCTCCTCCCCTCAGTGACACCAGATATTTTAAAAGTAATCAATAGCTAAGTTTCAGGAACCGACCATCAGAAAAAACTCCCCTCAGTGACACCAGATATTTTAAAAGTAATCAATAGCTAAGTTTCCGAATCCGACCATCAGGAGAAATAAAATTCTTGGACATAATAAAAATTTGCGGCTTGAACATTCAAGCACTTTTATGTTCAAAATCAGTGTTCTTTGTTACTATAGTAGGAAATCAAACATAACACTTTTTAAAGAAAAACTTTAATACTAGAATTATATTGTTAAAGCCACCGGGATAGAAATTTTGAAGAAAAACATGTGGGAAGATTTATATTAGATAGATTATGTTGGAACAATATAGGTGATAATTTCTTTTTGAAATCTATAGTCAAGAAAACAAGGAAATCCAAAAATTAATTAACATTTTTTAGAAAAATTAGTAAAATTAGGTCCATATGATTCAAAAACATTAAGTGTCTTTTTTCCGGCTGTCCCTGCTATAGATATGCCACCTTAACAGTTTAAAAACAAACGGATGACAAATTCCTAGATATTGGAGGCTAGTAATGTCTATTCAGGCTTAAAACTCCTGTTCCCCTTTTATTATATTTTTCTGTATTACAATTAGAAGTACTTAATGATCAATATTTTTTGGATATTACAGAGATTTTATGTAGTTCTTCTAGGAGGAAAGATTGCTTTGCATGAATAAAGCTTTCTCATTTTTTGACATTTTGACTGATTTCCATTAATTGATCACTTCGCTGTAAAATAACATTGATCAAATTTGAACAACCTGGAGTCAAATTTTGACCAAGTCATGGGTTAACTACTGTATGCACTGAATGAGATTTGGTCCCACTATCACTTGGGGAAAATTTACTGACCACTTTTCTGGTCAAAATGACTACAATACATGATCCTATTTGGTCACAGCTTAGATCATGATAAAGTGGTCTACTTGAAATGTATGACTATTTTTGGTTCGCATATGAAGCATTATGCGAACCTATGTAATGGCAATTGGCAATTTCATCCGGCCGGCCGGCTGTCCACAGTTTTTCCTGAGATTTCCTCAGAAATGTTAATGTTTTTTTTAGAATTCCTCAGAAAATATTAAAGTTTCTTTAGATATCCTTATGGAAGGTTAGAATTTTTAGAGTTTTTCAGAGACACTTAAGACAGATTGAAGACTATTTTCCTTAAAAAGTCTACAATACATTTGATATTTCCTTAGAAGATAAGTGTAAAATGATATAATTTTCCAATATTCTTCAGAGATCCTCAGGCGTCTCTCATAGCACTGGAGATTTAAAATCCTTAAAATTCATCAAAATATTTGGGCACCAACAGTTGTATCATGCATGATTATTAAACTCCGCCTTTATTATTGTAGTCATTTGCATAAAGTTGGTACAGTATATGAAGTAACCAGACTTTTTAGCTTGACTATTCAAAGAATAGTAGAGCTGTTCTACTACCGTCGGCATCTGGTAAAGTTTTGGTTAAAGTTTGCATAACTTAAGCTATGAATGGTGTACATTCATGTGACTTGACATAGGGGTAGAGGGCATGGGTACTGATCAAATGAGCATGATTGGAGGCTTGTGTGTGCATACTAATTAGCTTATTTGCATAACAATGAAAATATTGGTCAGGTTAAAGTTTTGGTTAAAGTTTTTGGTTGAAGTTTTTGGTTAAATTTTTCATAACTTATGAATGGTGTACATTCATGTGACTTGGCATAGGGGTAGATGACATGAATACTGTTCAAATGAGCATTATTGGGGGGTTGTGTGTGCATACTAATTAGCTTATTTGCATAACAATGAAAATTGTCAGGTTAAAGGTTTTGGTTAAAGTTTTTGGTTATAAAGTTTTCATAACTTAAGTTATGAATGGTGTACATTCATGTAACTTGGCATAGGGGTACTGTTCAAGTGTGCATGATTAGGGTTGTGTGTGCATACTGATTAGCTTATTTGCATAACAATGAAAATATTTGTATTTCTGATATCTCTTAAATTAAATATATGTGGTTTTTTTGTTTGCATAAATGATCATATATGTGAAGAGCATTGTTTACACTTAATGGTGAGGTGTAATGTGCATATTAATTAGGTTATTTGCATAACAATAGACTTTTACATAAAATATTTAACCTTTTAGATAATAACTTGGTACTTGTTACAGGAGTAGAGGACATGTGGTACTATTCAAATGAGTTTGATTTGGGGTTGTGTGTGCATACTAATTAACTTAAATGCATAACAATGAAAATATTTGTATCTATGATATCTCTTTAATCAAAGTAGGAGTGGGGATTTTGTTTAACACAAAAAATCATACATGTGAAGACCATTGTCTATACTCAATGGTGAGGTGTAGTGTGCATACTAAGTAGGTTATTTGCATAAAAATAGACTTGCATACAAAATATTTAACCTGAGATAATAACTTGCTATTTGGTTATGGTAGAGGTCATTGGTACTGTTCAGTTGAGCATGGTTGGAGGATTGAGTGTGCATAATAATCAGCCTATTTGCTTAGCAATGAAAATATTTGTATATGTGGTATCTCTTTAATTAAAGTGGGTATGATGATTTTGCTTAAACAAATGATCATACAGTATATGTGAAGAGCATTGTTCACATTAAATGGTGAGGTATAGTGTGCATTTGCTGCAATATGTTTGACCTGAGATCAAAAGTGGCTTATGACTTGGTGTATTATGTTATTGACATTCCTGACATGAATAGCAATACAAATTTTTGTCTTTCCATGAATAAAGAAGCAAATAAAAGTATCCTCCCTTCTAAAGAATGTTAACTTAGGGGTTTTGGAAATACAAACAATAAGCAGACTGTGGGGTAGAAGATGACATGATGATAAAGTAGCTGAAGGAATTAGGATGAGGTCATGTTGGACAATTGTATGCAGGGCAGGGTGTGGTGGGATGTTGGTCAGGATGTATTGGCATGTTAGACAGGGTCTATTGGCATATAGAACAGGGTGGGTTAGCATGTGGAATAGGGTGGGTTGGCATGTGGAACAGTGGGTTGGCATGTGGAACAGGGTGGGTCGACATGTGGGACAGGGGAATTGCATGTGGTGGGATGTCATCTGGATTTCAGTTGTGATGGCATGTGGGTCATGTAAGTGGTGGAATGACATACAGTATCTGGTTTTCAGGTGTGATTGCATGTATTATAGACATGGGATGACAGTTGGGATGGAATGTGGGACAGTCTGGAATATGCATTATTAGCGGTAAGGGAATTTGTATTGTTTCCAATGTCTAGCTTGTCTTACGTTAAGCAATATTTTTTCGTATAATTTTGCTTTAATATTATTGTACATTTTTCATGCTGCTTGACTTTGCTTGACACACATATTTTCAAAATTGGAAGTTGTATTGCAATCCAGGATGTACTTCCGGGAATGTGTAGGGGATGGGGGAGGGTACAGGTTGGAAAGGGGGATGAATAACATTCTTTCATTGACATTTGCAGGTCAGGGCCTCTCCTTTCTTTGTTATTCAATTAAAAGAACTAAAAGAGATGTTGTAGTTATAAAGACTGCTAGCTTTTACATGTGTTCTGAGTTACTGGGTGAGGTAACCTTGAGTTTTTTTTGTCTTAAATTATCTGGGAAAAGTCAAAGATATTTTGAAGCTTGTAGTGCAAATGAAAATGTAAGTGCATCTTTCAAAGCTCAAGCAATTAAAAATCATCTGCCCCTGCTACCCTATTTCTGTATATACTTCCCTCTATTAGCCCATTCTCTATACTAGCTTTAAATAGCCAAGCATACTGTCCTTCTGACAGTTCTATTTATTTAGTATGCTCAGTCAGGGAGTGTGACAGGATGTGACTGCATATGGACATAGGGAGGGATGCCATGTGGGACATGGATGGGGGCCATGCGGGACATATGATATAATATATACCATGTGGTATACACCAAGGGCTATATCAGGCAGAATTATTTGACTCCACCTTTTTTTCTTCTTATTCAACAAGTAATTTGCATATAAGTTATTATATGAACTCACACTTTCATACGTAGTAAGCTCAATCAGGGACTAATAGCTAGGATGAGACTTCTTATGGAGCCTATGGGACGTCATGTGAGACATAGGGTGGGATGCCATGTGGGACATGGGGTGGGATGCCATGTGGGACATGGGGTGGGATGCCATGTGGGACATGAGGTGGGATGCCATGTGGAACAGGGTAGAATGCCATGTGGAACAGGGTAGAATGCCATGTAGGATATATTGTGGAATACCATGCAGGACATAGGTGGAATGCCATGGAATGGAATGGAATGTGGAACTTGGGATATCAATGTCATGTGGGACATGGGGTCCCACCCCATTTCAACAAGTCATTTGTATATAAGTTATTATATGAACTGACACTTTCATACATAGTTTGCTCAATCAGGGACTGTGATAGCTAGGATTAGACTTCTTATGGAACCTATAGGATGTCATATGGGACATGGAGTAGGATACCATACATGGGACATGGGGTGGGATGCCATGTGAAACAGGGTGGAATGCCATGTGAGTCATGGCGGGATGCCACGAGCAACACAGAGTGTGAGATAGGTTAGGAAGCCATGTGTGACATATGGTAGGGTGCCATATGTGACATAGGGTAGGAGGCTATGTGGGACATAGGATAGGAGGCCATGGGGATATGGGATGTGATACCATGTGGGACATAAAGTAGGATGTCATTGGGACATTGGGATGGATACCATGTGGAACATATGGTGGTATATATGGTTAGACTAATGTGGGACATACATGTAGGATGGGATCCATGTGGGTTAAGGATGGGATGCCATGTGGGTCATAGGATGGGATGCCATGTGGGACATATGGTGGAATGCCATGTGGGATGTATGGTGGAATGCTATGTGAGGCATACTGCATGGTGGAATGCCATGTGGGAGATATGGTGGAATGCCATGTGGGAGATATGGTGGAATGCCATGTGGGAGATATGGTGGAATGCCATGTGGGAGATATGGTGGAATGCCATGTGGGGGATATGGTGGAATGCCATGTGGGAGATATGGTGGAATGCCATGTGGGACAAGGCAATTGATGGGATGTCATGTGGGAGATATGGTGGAATGCCAGTGGGACAAGGCAATTGATGGGATGTCATGTGGGACATGAGGTGGGATGTCATTTGGGATATGGGATGTGATCCATTTGGGATATAGGGTGGAATGCCATGTGGGTCATAGGATGGGATGCCCTGTGGGACATATGATGGAATGCCACGTGGGACAAGGGATGGGATGGGATGTCATGTGGGACATGTAGTGGGATGCCATGTGGGGCAAGGGATGGGATGGGATGTCATATGGGACATGGGGTGGGATGCCATGTGAGACATGGGATGCTATGTGGGACTTAGTGTGAAATGCCATTTTTATAATTGGCCGGGTCATATGATATGGGTGTCAATTTGCATGGGCATGCGAACCATGATGCTATTTACCATTCTAGTTTAATGTTTGAAGTCATTTGAACAGACAACTTACAATTCCTTGCTTGAGAATAGCTTCCCCTGAACTATAATTTATTGAAAAAGACTGTGAGAATTTAACATCACCATGGAAAGAGAAAATGTTCAGAGTTCTGTTACGTCTTCATCATATGTAAAGCATTACTGGCTACATAACTGGGGATGTGTTTTGCTGTGTTGTTGTTTCGTGTGGATGCATCTTTTCTAACTCAGTTTTCATCAATGCAATTTAGGAAGGAGACAAGTTTTACAATCAACATTTAACTATTTTCTCTTGAGTTTGTCTGTCAGGACTCGTACCTCTTCATACAATCAATGTGACTATAAATCCTCATCCACTTCTTCATCATCCACGAGACAAATCTTTTTCTTCCCCCTACTGTTCTCTGCAATGTATCATGTTGAAGCCAACGAACCCCCCTTTCTGCTAAGGTGTAGAAAGCTTAGTCATATGCTTCTAGAGTCCTCACCAACACCCACAACCCTGTTTACAACCTCATTAGGTACCCCAATTTCTCCACTCTCTTTGATAGGACTAAAACCCTATCCCCTCCCTTCAGCTTATGCATCAAATCAGACCACCTCCATCTTGGCATCAACCCCACCACTCTTGGCACCTTCTCCTGTCCCACTTTTCCTCCCTGGGCCACCCCTCTATCCATGTGGGCCACTCCACTCATTGCAAAACCAAAACCTACCCTAACCTCTTCATCAACCTCCACAACCAAATCAAAGACCAACTCTCAAACTACATGCACCTCCATCTATACTGATGGCTCCAAGGAAGGTGACAAGACAGCAGCTGCTGCCATCATCCAAGACATCAACCTCAGTAGCAGGCTTCCTGACTACTCGTCCATCTTCTCGACCGAAGCCAAGGCCATTCTCCTCACTCCCGTTCAGCCACTTTGCCATCTCCTCTGACTCCAAGGCTGTCCTTACTTCTTTACTCAATCTTAAATGGGACAACCCCCATATCCCACCTCCTGCTCTGTAAACTCCTTTCACCCACCCTCTGCAGGAAAAGTATTCTTTTCTTCTTGATACCCAGCCATGTTGGCATCCCGGCAATGACAGGGCTGATGCAGCCGCTAAGCTTGCCTCAATCTCCCCCTATCCCATTTTCCAAAACCCTCTGACATCAAACCGCTTATCGCTTCCCTTGTTCGTAAGCACTGGCAAACCTCATGCAAGTCCCAAATTGATGACAAACTCCACGTCAGCCAGCCCACCATTTCAATCAAACCCACCATCCACAACCTCTCCTGTGTTGACAAAGTTCACATTACCCATCTTGGAATAGGTCACACCTACCTCACTTACTCCCACCTCCTTAATGGCTCCCCCAACCCCTCTGCAACAATTGCCATTGTACCCTCACAGTCTATCATGTTCTCCTTGCTTGCCCCTTGTACAACCTTCCCAGAGCTTCCCTCACTCCCCACAACTCAATAGCTGAGCTCTTCCAGAAAAACCCTCCGGATGAAATTATATCCTTCCTTCATCATACTTCTCTGTACAACCATATTTAGTCCTCCTCTCCCACCCCCTCTCTTTACTTTTTTCACCCATGCACCTCTTCTCTCGATCCCAGCTTTCTGGGTTTTAGTTCTTGTAATTCTCTTAATCTCAGCCTGTTTTCTTTCCTTCTGACTCCTGGAATGATCTAACCTCTCAGGCACAATTTGACCCTTGCTGTCGTGGTGCCGTTAAGCTCTAATCAAACAAACAAACATGTTGTGTCTTCATGGTTGGGGTCCAGGGATGCTTTTAACAGTTTGATGTAAGAATAAAGCCTTGAAAGAAGATGATAATGACAAGGAAATATTGAAAGGAGGGAGAACATAATTATATGTGTTTTCCAGCCCATACAATAATGGAACATATTTATGTGCCCCCTTTCTTCTAATCAGTTGAGCTTTTTCAATGTTTTCACTATACCAGTATGCCAGCTCTATTCAATCAAATTGTTTGTCCTTTTAAATGGTCCTGTTAAAGGCTGATATTAAATATTGCCAATGAGCGGTCACCATATGCATAAGCTACACTGTACTGTCCAAGTGCGAAATCCAGCTGGATCAAGTGCCCATGGTCTATGAAGGTGGGGTTCAAGGGGCGAAGTCCTCGGAAGCTACAAAAAATGGCCTTTCCTGTGGAAAATTAAACCATTTTTGGACTTAAAAATGGAATGTTACGTGCTTAATTATACAGTAGGAAGTTTTTATTAATGGGAATTGGCAATTATATCTACAGAAGTTTTATTGTTGTTAATCACACAATACACAATCAAAATGATTGCTTTTGACACGTAAATTTTCCCATGAAAAAATATGTTTTCATAAAGAATTTGGCATCTCAGAAAGTTTCACTGGTGGGGGAGAGGAGCATTTCCCCGGTCTAATACACCATATGCAAAGTGCAAAGCACTGGACTTGTCGGCATGGGGTCCAGGGGCTCGCTTAAGGACCCCTGGTAGGGTCCAGGAAAGCTCTCATAAAATTTACATTTCAAGGGCAAAAAGTATGTCACAACGCATAGTAAGGTGTATTATACAAGTCAAAATTCATGTCAAATATAGCTATAATACACCATATACAAAACACAAAATCAAAGCACAAAGCACTCTACTTGTCAGCATGGAGTCTAGGGCCCACTTAAGGGCCCCTGGTGGGGTCAAGAGGCAAAGCCTCGGTAGGGTCTAGGGGAGAAGGCCCTGGAAGCTCTCACAAAATTGGCATTTCAAGGGCAAATATATATGTCACAATGTATGGCAAGAAGGTGTATTATACAATTCATAATTTATGTCTAAGAGAGCTATAATAATACACCATATACAAAACACAAAATCATGAAAACACCCAATGTGGAAATATATTGTTTTATTGTTTACGTTTGTACATAGTTAGGTTTATTGTCACTTTTTGAAAAATATGGGTTGTCTAAAAGAAAGGTTTTAAATACAAACTTGTGTAAACTTCTAAAATGAGCCTGTTCTGTATCATGTGTACTCCAACACCCACCTCCTCCTCTCTCCCGCCTCTATCTCTCCCCCCTCTCTTTTCCCTCTCTTTCTCTGTGTTTTAGTTCATTTATTTAAATACAAAATCGCACAAATGTTTAATATATCATTACCGAAGAACCTTTTTCTGAGAAAGTAACTTTTTGAAATCTAAAAACATAATAAGCACCTGCAATGTCAAAGCTTCCTTGAACAATTTTGGCCCTTAGACTCCTCCAGCCCGACATCCTCAATTTTCTCAAAATTAGGAATAATCCACACCATTCAACCCCAGAAACTCTTCACAATTCATTGACTAGCAACCAGCTATTGTTACAGCAAACACAGGGATAATCTATGCCTTCTTCACAGTTCACTTGTTAGCAACCAGCTACTGTTACACTGTACACAATAGGTCATTTATCTTGGGCTCAAGCCACATAACTGCTCTTCAGTGATGTGAATCAGATTAGTCCTTGGTGGAGCCTAAATAAAAAATATACATTATATGCTTGGGAGGACTTTGTGCAAAACCCATGAATAATTGATGGACCATTCCTCATAAGGATGGTTATTTCATCATGTTGAAGGTTTCAACTTGTATACTAGATCCTTAACATAATTTTTTGAACACGTATCCTCTTCCATATAAAATGTTTGACTAGTAAAATATATTCATTAGTAGAGTGTAATTCTCCATTTTCAACCACTTTTTCTATAGTTCAGGAAGTATAGTGAATTGACGAAATGTTGTAAATCAATATAAATGTAGAGTAATCTTTTGTTTATAATTAACGGAAGAAAGTGAAAGAAGCACAACTGACTTGCGATGAACTTTCCATACAAAAATAGGGTACACAGTAACACACTTAAATCACCCAAACAGATCAATTATTGAAGTTCGTTTGCTTTGTCGCTTCCATTGTCTTAAACGCTGTTGTTAACAATCGCAACATTTTCTGCTCTGAAATAGAAGCAAAAGTAGTTTTGAAAATACCTCTTTTAGTTCATGTCCATTGTGTCACTGATGTTTTAGAATTGGTTATAATTGAAATGATTGTAGTTGAACACAGTCAGTACTTTTCATCTCAAGCTGGGCTGCTGGAGACAATATAATTATTTTGCTCTGTCAAGACAGATACATGATCTATGTATTTTAGACCATGATAATCAAAATTGTATTAAAACTGTCTGTTTATTCATCATGGAAAATAATACAAAGCCCAATTGCACATCCCAGGGTAGCCTGCAACTAGTACACGCGTCAAAATCATCTACTTCTGGCTTAATTTCTTCTTCTGGTGTGGAATCATACTGTCAAACACTATGTTTATACTTGCATTCAAAAAGGAACCAAAGTTGCGGACGTCTTTCAATTTCTTTCTCCTGAGTTTATCCGTGACTGATTTTCTTATTGGATTGGTTGCCCTTCCTCTTCATACAACCGCTGTGCTCGCGGATCAGCTCTTTTGTGATGCTTTGACAAGATCATTTCTTTTCTTTCCTTCCATTGTTTTATGCAACGTGTCTTTCCTTCTTCTTGTGGTTATCAGTATTTCCAGGTTAGTATAAACCATCTCTACTTTGTCAAGTGAAGTATCCAATTATGTTTGATGGTTGGCCATTATTTACTTATCAATTGACCTACAAATTTGTGACATTTTTGTTTATTGTGTATTTATTGACTTGATTTGATTTGATGCCCATACTAATCATGATAATATAACAACAAAGCTTTATGGTACAGTACGTTCGAACAACAAAATGATTGGTGGAGGAGTCTAAATGAACTGCTGCTCTTAAAAAGCAGACCCCATTGTACAAAAAAATAATAAAGAAACATAAGATAATGAATAACAGTAAAAACTTACATATAGGAAAAGGGAAAAACACATATAGAACATATGGTACAATAATTACAAGATGATAATATATGTAGATATATTGTATTTATATATATATATATATATATATATATATGTATATATGTATATATGTATGTATGTATGTATGTATGTATGTATGTATGTATGTATGTATGTATGTATGTATGTATGTATATATATATATCTATATATATATATATATATATATATATATAATGTCATTATAACTTGCATAATCCACCCTAACCCCTCCTTTCAGAAACAGAACAATTGGTTCCGATGGGATAACATAATAGGAACATATGGGAATGTTTGTTTCATATGCTTGCGATAATCTTCTTAACTGTGCAAAATGCTCTGAAAAATTGCACATATTTTGCACTTTAAACCTTATTACTAAAGAGTCTCTGAATATTTTGTTCTATTTCAAACGATATAGACAAGTTGAATGCATAATCTAACGTTTGAGACCATTTTCATTTAATTATTCCCAAAAAAATGTACCATATTTTGTAAACTATAAAATGTGTTTTTTCTTGTTTTTCTTAATGAGAGCGCAAGCAAAATCACAAATTCACCGCTGCTTTGACCTTTGTAACTTATGAATAAAAGTATTTGGGACTTTATTTCACAAGGCCTGACAATAACATATATCTGTTTACCATATAAATAAAATCCAACGTGATCGATTGGTGCGAAAAAGGGCCTGTACTTTTCAACAAATAAAAGGATGAGAAAAACATTTTGCATCCGCTTATATATCCCTTTAATTCTAATTCTGATGTAATCTTAGCACACCCAAGCTGCATGGACTGTACTATTGTGTGCAGAGGGTTTCCTGTTGTTTGTGTAATGTAAACATGCTGTGAAGATAAGAATAAGCATTTTCCAATGTCAGATTTTGGTTGATTTTCTTCCATTTTCAAATTTTCTTGTATATTTTGTTACATTGAGATATATTTCTTATTATATGACTGTATTCATTAGAAATTAAAACATTTGGCTGAAACATTTTCAACAACAATCAGGAACGAAGAAGTGGAAGAGCGAGGAATAAACATTAGGTTGCATGATTATGATACAAAAAATTAAGAACTATGATATTTATTACACTTTTTGTATGAATTAATATCTGTTTAATACATCCTTTGAATATAATTTTTAAGACTTCGTTCTTAAAACTAACCCGCATAATAATGGTAAAATCCAAGTTTTCCCAAGTTTATTTATAGTTTTCCGTAACACATCATAGCTAGTTCCGCAATTTTTTCCTTATGCACGTTTTAGCGTAAAACATTTCGGTATGCCTATGTTGTCTTGCTGGCGTGTGTGTGTGTGTATGTATGGGTGTGTGTATGTATGTATGTATGTATGTGTATATGTATGTATGTATGTATTTATGTATGTGTGTGTATGTATGTGTGTATGTGTGTATGTATGTATGTATGTATGTATGTATGTATGTATGCATGTATGTATGTATGTATGTATGTATGTATGTATGTATGTATGTATGTATGTATGTATGTATGGGTGTATGTATGTATGTATGTGTGTATGTATGTATGTATGTATATGTGTTTATAAGCTTCTGTCACAGACACACCTACATGCATGTATGTGTCTGTGACAGAAGCTCATAAACACGATATCTTACTACCCTTACTCTACCACGTGGCGATATTATCACCGTTTTGGGTGCTCCATTTTCGACCCCGCCTCCCAAGCGTGTTTTCAAAAAGTGCTGGTAGAGTAAAGCTTAATACCTGTGTGGTGTATTTATGTCATACTTGGTATATAGATAAAGTTGAACCCTTTTGTTTTTGGTGCTGATGTCATGAATAATAATTAGTAGGGGCAGCTAAATATAAAATTATGTTAACAAGCTTGTAATCTCAAGAACAGTGAGGTGTCATGTCATGCTTGGTTTACGAATGTGTTGTGGTCTGTAGATGATCCCTATTGTTTTTGTGCTGATGTCATAAATATGAATTAGTAAGTTGGGCTAAATGTAAAATTCTGTTAACAACTTGTAAACAGGACATTTCAAAAACCACTGCGGTAGATTTAGGAAGGTATATGGATGTGCTGTAGTCTGTAGATGAGTTTTTGGTGCTTTATGATGCCATGAAAATTAATTAGTAGGTGGGGCTAAATGTAAAATTCTGTTAAGCTTGTAAACATGATATCTCAAGATCATTTAAAGTGGATTTATGCCATACTAAATGGTATATGGGTGTGTTGTGGTCTGCAGATGATCCTATTGTTTTTGGTGCTGGTGTCATAAATATTAATGAGAAGGCGGGACTAACTGTGAAATTTTGTTTATTCTCATATCTCCACAAACCCATGTCAGATTTTAATCAAACTTGGTATGATGCTATTGATAAAAGCAAGGATGGTACAAGATCCCATAGAATGTTGAGTTGTTGACTTACCATTCTTTTGTGAAGCCAAATACATTTTTTCATTGGTTCTTGCCGCAAAAACCATAACACTTAAACAAGAAACAAAATATACACAAATTACATATTCCAGTATGATGAATAAACAAAACATCGTGTAAGAAGTAAGAACACAATATTTAAAGAAATACAATTAAGAAAAATGCTTCTAATTCAAAGCTACAGCATCGGAACCATGTGGGATTTCTTCCTCTGGGTTCATTTATTTATTCTTTTTAATTTGGTTTCTCCCACTCTGGTCCCTCCCACTCTGGTCCCTCCCACTCTGGTCCCTCCCACTCTGGTCCCTCCCACTTTGGTTTCTCCCACTCTGGTCCCTCCCACTCTGGTCCCTTCCACTCTTGTCCCTCCCACTCTGGTCCCTCCCACTCTGGTCCCTCCCACTCTGGTCCCTCCCACTCTGGTCCCTCCCACTCTGGTTTCTCCCACTCTGGTCCCTCCCACTCTGGTCCCTCCCACTCTGGTACCTCCCACTCTGGTCCCTCCCACTCTTATCATAAATAGAATTATCAAAATCCCTTGGACCTATCCACTCTTTGGACTTTGACAAATTGATAAGCCATTGTTGGTCCAGGGAGCTGTTACAGTTCCCTGGTTAGACCCCTTATTTATTTATGCTGGCTAGTTCACTTAATTTTCTCCACTTGCCATTTTACTAATGGGGAAACGTCACCCCCCTCCCCCAACCACTTCCAGTGTTAATTTTCTTAGAATAGGCCTTCAGCAGAGGGCATAATATTTAAAATCTGATGTTCGACTGCTAGGCACCACAAATTGTATGACATTGATGATTTTTGATCTCAAAGTTGATTTTGAATAAACTTGTCCGAACGAGTCTTCCAAGTACTGTCGCACCAGCATATCAGATAGAAGCATGCAATTTTCCCCATAGATGCCAGAATAAAATGCAGTCACTTTTTGGCCAAATATTCCCTGAACTTGTGAACTCTTCTCTTTTTATTTATTCAGGTATATTGCAGTCACTCATCCGCTTAGCTATTCTCGAATAATTACGACATCCCGTGTTGGTCACATCACAGCCTTCATTTATCTCTGTGGTGTTTGCCTTGGGATGTGGCCAATTGTTGCGGCTGCTCTTGATTCAGTAGGGGGGAATGTGAATGAGAACCGCTGTGAATTTGGTCATAGAGTTTTGCTTTACTTCATCTTTCAGAATATTTGGATCATCTTCTTCTTCACCTTTATCATCATTTTGTACTTGTACATTTTCCATCGAGCAAACAGGTTCACCAAGCGAGTGAAAAAAAGTTGGAGGAAGGATGCAGTGTCATGTGATTTTCAATCAGATCTGTATAGACTCTCATCTCCAGACTGTTTGAATAAAAGATTTTCATACAGTGCAGTCTCAATCAACACACTTGGAAACAATTTACATTCACCAGAGGTTGAAGAAAATGTAAATGATTCATCAGAATGTCCACAGTCAGGATTGGTCTCGGTCAGAAGAAATGGATCAGCGGCAGGTGAAAATGGTCTTACCATTACTTCCAAATCCTCCGGTAAACAAACGTTAAAGGCACTACTTAAAGCTCAGCAAATGACTGTTACCATGGCAATCGTGGTGGGTGCCCTGTTTGTTTGCTATATACCATCAATTATAAGATGTTTTGCACTCATACAGGCCTCGGCCTCGAACCATCCAGGGGATTGTGACTTTGTCCTGCTCATCACTAAAATCTCAGACATGACTCTCTTCTTTAATGCCATGATTAATCCATTTATTTATGGTTTTAGAAATACTGAATTCCAAAAAGCATACAAGGACATTTTAAACAAATCAGCTGAACTTGGACGTGGGTGATGCCCTTCACTGGTGTTGCCTAGCAATTCATATGTTGTACACCAAAACATATTTTTCTTTGGACTACCAATTGCTTTGTTATTAATGATTTTCTTCCTTATTTGAATTACAATTCTCCATGTTGGTAAATAGATCACTTCATTTAAATACAGGCATGGAGGTACACTAAAGTGGTACCTCCATGGTACAAGCATCTGAACATCTGTGACAGCTAGCTAGATATTTCACAAATGTTTTTGATGAAACTTTAGAACTATTTCCTCCCCATGTTTGGAAGAAATGCAAGCTGCTCATTTCTTACCATGACAAACTTTTTCACTTTTGTTGTTTCTTTGAAGTATTTCCATCTATTTAGTTTGTTTTCATAAAACTCTACTGCTTCTAGATATATTTTCAAAAATGTTTTATAAAATAAATCAAGAAATAGTTGTAAAATAAAATTTAAATATGAAACAAGAAATTAAACACTTTTTGGCTGAGATTTTAAGTGATCCTTGATTGCTTGTACACAATTCTGACTGCATGCATGTGATTTTCTGTCAAAATCAAGACCGATCGAGGAACCAATGATTATCAGAGCTCAGCCTATGATAACCATGCATTGTCTGTGGAAATCAGTGTTATATACACATCTATTTGTGACCTCATCTGGTGCGGTATAATCTTGACCTCCATTACAGTTTTTATTCAAGCTTTTCGAAAGGAAACTAAACTTCAAACATCATTTAACTACTTTCTGCTGAGTTTGTCTGTGACTGACCTTCTTACAAGAATTGTTGTGCTTCCTCATCACACTTATCATATGCTGTCATTGTAAGTCCAGTTACATGCTCCTCATCCACGTAAACTGATTTTCTTTTTTCGAGTTTGATCTTCTTCAACGTTTCTGCGCTATTTCTTTTGTCCATTGGCAGTCCGGAAGCATGCCTATTAATAGGAACATTTATCACACACAAGAATATTGCAATCATGCAGCCATATTGTTCAGATGTTGCGATAAAATGTCATAGTTTCTAATTTATGTACTTGAAATATTAAAATTTTGAATTTTCAAAATGGCCGTTTCGCGACTGAAAGCCTAGCTCTATTGTCTATTTTATCTAATATTTTGAAAACGGCATGGTGAACATATCAAATGGGAGTGGAAAAGTTGTAGCCATGACAGTAATGAAGGTATTTTCATAAGTTTTAAATTTCCCTAGCAAAGATATTTTTCTCAGACATATTTTAAATTTGAAATATGTAACATTGCATTAGGCTTTAACGTTAGGATAGCAAAGGATCATGGGAAATATTACAAAATGGCGGCTTCCATGTAGCAAAATGTTCCCATTATTAAAAACATTTATGTTTCCATTAATAAGCATGCTACCGGACTGATTGGGATTTGCAGGCGAGCATCTTGTCAGTTTTTAAAGGGGTAGTTCAGTATAGACATAAAACAACCATGATAATTATCTTCCTTTAATTATTGCAGAAATGTTTGTTAAAAATGACTGGGTTAAACAGTCTACATGAAAGGTTGGTGTCATACACTCACTTATTTACAATGGTTTGAGCATTTTATTGAAAATAAGGAACTATGGTAACATATTTTAAAGTGTCCCTCCACCTATGTGGAATAGGGAGTAACATTCAAAATAAGAGATTTACTTAACAATGAATTACCTTAAACACTAAGTTACAATTTGAAGATGAAATTTACATATTCTTTTTTATCTAGAATTCTGAATGAAAACTAAACAATTTGCAATCACATTTAGTATGATGGGACATTTATGTATTTATTTTTATTCTTTGCTCTTTATCAATAGACTTTATTGTGCTAGTTTTAGCTTTGTGTCTGCACTGTTCTTTGAAGAAATTTCAGTGTGCCTTGAAGATCCACATGTACCATATCTTGAGAAACCCAAAGGGCCAAGGCTCTTGATTAATGCAGTGGTCAAACGGCATCTTCACCTCAATATTGCTCTTTTTTCCAATGCAATGGTAAACCCTTTTATTTGTGGATTTAGAAATACAGAATTTCATAAGGCTTATAAAAAAGTTGTGAAATTAAATCAACTTCAGGAAGGGATAAAGAGCTGCGAAACATTGTGAAGTGAAACTGGCATGTGAAGTGCTCCCATGTACTGAAAAATCCAACCCATTCTTTATCATTCAAAGGGGCACTATGGGCCCAATTTTCTAGAGACTCACAAATATTCAGCAAAGTTTTGCTGCAAAACTTCTCGAACACCAATATTTTTACTAAGTATGCGAGGTTCATAAACAATAACATTTCATCACTTTAGGAGGCAAAATAGGTCTGTCACAGGCTCCTCAAATACTTTGGTGCCCCCTGGTCAATGCCCCTGGTCAATGCTTCTGGTCAATGCCCCTGGCCAATGCCCCTGGTCAATGCCCCTGGTCAATGCTCCTGGTCGATGCCACTGGTCAATGCACCTGAGTTAGAGTTAATGAGAGGTCAATTAAGGTCGCTAGAGTGGATGATGTAATACAACTTATACTAGAGGGAAATTAGCCAAGTCAAAATTCCATTAAGTATTGTGCAGAAACCATTAAAGGGAAGATCTAGGATTTTTCCTTTTTCTCTGCCATAACCTCGAAGATTTCAAATGAGACCACATTTTGATAGCGCCTAGATAGGAGGTCTTTAAATTAAAAAATAATTGAAAAATTCACCAAAGATTTGTTGTGAGTACATATACTGTTACATATTTTGTATTCTTTGTTTTGAGCACACCCATTCTATATCTTATTATACATGTAACAAGAACTTAAATCAATATTGTGCATCTGAGCCTCAAAACCTTTGGGGTTTTTTTAATTTAAGAGACTGCTTTAGCATAAATTCATTGCATGAAGGATAAGTGGAAACGACAATCAGCACTTTGGCAATACTTCTCTTTCAGCATGGAAAACCCCCAACTTTTTTTTTATCTACCTCTCCTGCCATCCCATACTATTGCTAATATGAGATGGCCTTTAAAAGCAAGATACTTTGTCTCTCCAGGTAGGGTCATTGCCACAGGGAGAACGGAGACCACTTTTCATAAATAACGTTATTAGAGTTCCTCGGAGGGTCACATGTTTTGGACGCTGGCCACGCCACTCTCTATAAAAGTGTTAAAGAAGAAATGAACAATATGTAAGCTAGGTTAGTCTGTAGACCATGTAAAGCAAGTAAACATGTTTTTTTCTTTCTTTTTTTCTCCAGCTTTTATTATCATACCTCTTTCGCCGGATGATATTGTGTGCAGTTAGTGCGCTATTATCATGTTCATCTATTTCTATCATTGACCTTTCCTCTAAATAAAGTCCATGAAATCAGCTCTGTATCCATGCCTAGCCTATTGAGCTTCCATGCTTTCACAATTCATAGTTTCAATATTGATTTTGTTTCATTTCATTTTATTTTTATCACAATATTGAATATTGATATTTGGGATATCATTAAGGTATATATTTTTTACGGGGCCCCCTTACAAGGCCCATGCCTGGGGGCGGCTTCCCCCCTTAGATTACTTTAAAATTTCCTGGTGAAAGTTAAATTTGCGCTGGCAAAAATGGAGAAAATAATTTCATCGTTCTGTTGCACCAATAAAATTAGAATATTTTGCATGCATTTTTCCTACCTTTGGCTTAAACCTATTTTCAATGTTATGTATTTGAGAGATAATTGAATTTGGAAAAATGCATTGTGGTTATTATGACAAAAATCTCCCAATCGTTCGGGGCATGGACCGAACTGATAAACCCATTGTTTTTTAATTTTCTGTAATTGTTCTTGAATGACAACATTTTCTTAATCCAAGCCATACCTACCTCTCCCTATGATCTGGTAGTACAAGACTGGTCTGATAAATGTGGGAGTGAAATTTGAAGAATTATTAATTCAATTGCATATATATAAAAAAAAGGCCCATTTTTTATCTGCCATATTTAATTCAGAAACCAGTGAAAATTGTTTTACCCAGAATTGACTGCATGTTCACTGGAATTATAGATTTTTTTTTCTATATACTTTTAAAGAGATATATTTAAGGAGCTGAAGGTGGACAAGTGAGGGGCATATTTTTCTTGAGTCTCAAGAAAATAAGAATGCACTTTTCGATTATGTGATATGCTACTGCAAACCTCTCATACAAATTTTCATATTAATCATAATTATTTCTTATGCATACTTTAGTAATTTTTCAACGAGTAACGAATATCAAAAATTAAACTTGTCTTATTTAAAATTCCAATTATCAAAGAAGACCGAGAGCTGACCGTTACGATGTTAGACTCGGCTGTTAAGTCACATTTGCAGTTCCTGCAAGCTAGCCAGGGCCGTAATTCTCAGGGGGAAGGGGGACATGTGACCCCACTTTTTAGCAGAATTTAGCAGATTCAGTACATTTTGGGAAAAATTTGCCTCTTGTTCTCCCCACCTTCCCCCACACTTTTTGGAAAAGAAGCCATTTTCCCCCACTTCCAGATGAGAATTACGTCCCTGCTTCAGGCCTCGAAAACTCTCTTTATATGTAACCTGTATCGATAAAGAAATCTCATCAGAAATAAAGAGACACTCAGAAATATTGGTAATGCTGTTCTGTTCCTTTTCTTTCATTTTTTGTTTCATATTCCAGAAAAATGAGAAGTTAATGATGCCTTTGCCTATGTCGAAACGGCGAACTTCTCGAAACGGCGAGCTCGTCGAAAGGGCGAGCTCGTCGAAACGGCGAGCTTGTTGAAACGGAGAGCTCGTCGAAACGGCGAGCTTGTCGAAACGGCGAGCTTGTTGAAACGGCGAGCTTGTCGAAACGGAGAGCTCGTCGAAACGGTGAGCTCGTCAAAACGGCGATCTCCTCGAAACGGCAAGCTGGCCAAAAAGCGAGCTTGTTACGAGTTTGTCAAGAATCTGACGAGCTCGTCAAGAATCTGACGAGCTCGTGGCGAGCTGGTCAAGAATCTTACGAGCTCGTGAAGAGCTTGTTTGTTGTTGACAAGCTCGTGGTATTGTTAATGAGCTCGTTGTTTTGTTGACGTGCTCGTTGTATTGTTGACGAGTTCGCCACAAGCTTATCGCAAGCTCATTTTTCTGTAAGGACTGCCCATGATCTTTATGTTAATTGACATCGAGCGTTACTCAAAAGTTCCAAATTTTAATGGCACTCTTGTTATCTACAACAATCAAAAGGCGCTAAATGCATTTTTGTTGTTTAAGAATATTGTAATGGAAGAAAAGATTAAAATACGATCAAAAATTGATTGTAGCAACAAACAAATGGAAATTGTCGCATGGTCAAGTGGTATTGGAAAAAAATGAGTGTTGCAGTTCGTGTAAACATAATTGAAACAAACTTTGTCATACAATTTTGTCTCTTTCCTCTTCTTTGCAAGGTTTCAACTTCGCTTTCAAAACGCCCATTGTCTGCATCTCTCCTCTCAATATGTTTATGGTATGAGAAAGTTGCGGTAATTTTTGAGAGCATCCCATCCCTGCTGTAAATTCCAGTGCAATCCATTTGATGTTTTCAACAAGGTTGAACTGGGTTGAACTAAGTTTGAACTGGGTTTGAACTGGGTTTGAACTGGGTTTGAACTGGGTTTAAATAGGGCAAAGTAGATAACCTAGTTCAAACCCAGTTCAACCCAGTTGAACTGGAATTTTCAGCAGGGATGGGACATATAGTAGGGGATATAGGCTTATCCCCCCAGGATTTATGACCAAACTTGTAATTTAAAGAGGTGTTGGACACTGGAAACTCCTTTCTGCCACCCTCTGCAGGAAAAGTATTCTTTTCTTCTGGATATCCATCCATGTTGGCATCCCTGGCAATGACAGGGCTGATGCAGCCGCTAAGCTTTCCCTCAACCTCCTCCCTACCCCTTTTCCCAAAACCCTTTCAAACCGCTTATCACTTCCCTTGTTCATGACCACTGGCAAACCTCATGGAACTCCCAAATTGATAATAAACTCCATGTCATCCAGCCCACAATTCCGATCAAATCCACCATTAACAACCTCTCTCGTATTGACAACGCTCATATTACCCGTCTTAGAATTGGTCACACCCACCTCACTCACTCCCACCTCCTTATTGGCTCCCCCAACCCCTCTGCAACAATTGCCATTGCACCCTCACAATCCACCATGTTCTCCTTGCTTGCCCCCTGTACAACCTTCCCAGAGCTTCCCTCGCTCCCCACAACGCAATTGCTGAGTTCTTTCAGAAAAATCCTCCACATAAAATTATCTCCTTCCTACATCATGCTTCCCTCTACAACCATGTTTAATTCTCCTCTCCCACCACCTCTCTACTTTGTTTTTGTTTCAACCATGCACCTCCCCTCTCAATCACAGCTTTCTGACCTTTTGTTATTGAATTTCTCTCATTCTCTCCCTGTTTCCTTTCCTTCCTACCTCTAAAATGATCTGACCTCTCAGGCACAATTTGACCCTCGCTGTCGTGGTGCCGTTAAGCCCTCATTAAACAACAAACAATCTAGATTTAGAAGGAAAACAGCCTCATGTTTTGGGGAACCTTCAGGGGCCTTATTCTGTGATATTTTTTTAAAAGTAACAATTTCTGTATGGGTTGAAGGTGTAATCAAATATGAGTAGATCAGCTTATTTTGGACTGGGGGCAGTGTCATAGTCAGTGTCAAAGAAAGTGGGAGGAGTCAAAGTGACTGGTAAACATTGGTTCCTCATTCCCCCTTCCCTTCCCTGACACACACAATCTCCCTGTAAAAACTTCATAGCACTCGGCTGATTAAAAAATATATTTTAGATCTCTTAAAAATCAATAAATATTGGTGGGTTGGAGTGTCGGAGATGGCAGGGGACTTGTCCCTGTGGCGAGTCACTTATATATGCTGATGAGTGGAATTCCCATTATGACGAGAGAAAATCCTATCACATTCAAAATATAATTGTTTTAGCATTAAGTGCACTATTAAATGTGTATACGGCAGATGTGATTGAAAATATCACAAAACTTCACTAGCATACATCTTTGAAACATTTTCTGGTAATATGTGATCCAGTGGTATTTGGAAAACATTTAACTAAAGTGTTGTTACTTTTAACTTAAATTCTGATATAATATTCTTTATGTAAAAGATTCATTGTCCTTTCATAGTCGCCGCCGCCGACGAGTGAACACACAATTACAATGACGGGGTCGTCGCCTGCGTAATCGGTTATAATAGTAACAATGCTGTCACGAAACGCTTAATACGACCCAGACGAGAGCACAGTACACAGACATAACATCGACAACCAAGTCAATGTCCACGGCCTTTGATAACCAGTTGTGGTACACTGGCGTGTCTACCCACCCCAGGATTGAACCCGGGGCCTCGTGGTCTGTAGACATGTATGATAACCGCTACACCACAGTAGGTAGTCTAGCCCTATTGGCTTGTATTCCTTTTGTGATGCCAGATACTGCTGGAATAACAATGGGGAGAAGAGAGGCGGCAGCTTTAACAATACCCAAGTGGTACCGACAAAACCAACAGTTAGTAGACCCTTTCATAGTAAAATGTATCAAAGCTTTATATAGGGATTTCATCACATGACTCTAACTCATCTGGAAGCCATTTTGCAGGGAATTTGTTGCATTTTATGCGTCTTCACACAGCTCAGTTACATCACACGTACAAGCAAACATGCAGCATGCTAACCTACCTGCCAGTTAAAGGAATTGTACTGATTGCAGTTTTTTTATCACTTCCAATTTTACTTCATATTTTCCTTACGTTTTATAAATTCATACGAAGAGTCACCTGGTAACTTTTACGTGAACGCCATCTGATTCTTCGTTATACTTAGACAAAGCCTAAATACCTGACACAAAGTGCTCGCTGCATATCCTAGTGTGAACTGTAGGTTAAAAGCCATTGCATCGTACAGCAGAAACCCACTTCGAACGTTGATCAGGATCAGATGGAATTTGAGAAAACATCATTTTCCGGCACACGTACGTCTATTCGTGCAACCAACAGCACAGCAAGATTCCGGCCTAATTACATTCTGTGTAAATACTGTACTACAGTTGATCAAAATATCCACTGTATGGTGGATTTTAGAAAGCTTTAACTTCCTGTATGTCAAAAACCACAACCATTTCTGTGTTACTAGACTTTTCTGAACTATCCGTTTCGCCGATTCAATGAAAGGATCTATTGTTAACCAGCTTCATCACACAAGTGCAGTGTATTTGCGTGCCATATTAGTTCAGGATTATGTTTGTGGTGGTGGTTGTTCAAGTGGGTGGGGGGCTTAAGTGAACATTTTGAATAAGTGATAAATGAGCAACTGTATGTCCGTTTTGCATCATATTGGGCATGATGATATTGTTGGTTATTGTGTACATGCTTATGTCAGTAACAGATGTCATTAATATGCCTGGTAGGCGTGGCTTAATGTCAAAGTGCTAAATGATAAATACCATACTGTATTTCATGAACAGTATATCGGATTTATGTCATACAGTATGTCGTGCACAGATGGGTCTATACATAAATGTTCTAATGTTGTGGTAGTGATGTCATGAAAATGTAGGCGTGGCTTACTGAAAAATTCTTGAAATAGGATTAATAAGCAACCGTTTATGCATCATACTTGGTATAATAATGTATTTAATTATTGTGCAAATGCTAATGTTGTCAACATTTTTATTGATTTGCATGGTGGGTGTGGCTTATGAACAAATATCATGGAACAAATATTTCATGACATGACAGTTAATACAAATTTTGCAAATCAA